>SKCR01009007.1:0-45026 GCA_019454045.1 Zanthoxylum bungeanum | reverse complement strand
GGATTAGTAAGACCCTAGGAACATTAAAAGAGCATTTTTATTAGCCTAAGATGAAGCGTGATGTAGAGCGTATTTGTGACATGTGTCTCACTTGTAAGAAGGCCAAATCTAGGGTGATGCCTCATGGATTATATACTCCATTACCTGTACCTAGTGAACCATAGATAGATATTTCGATGGATTTTGTTTTGGTTTACCAAGGACTAAACAGGGTAAGGATTCCATTTTTGTAGTGGTTGATAGATTTAGCGAAATAACACATTTCATTGCATGCCATAAAACTAAGGGTGGCAATGGGCCGGGCCGGGCCCGGGCTTTGATAAGCCCGAGAATTTTTTTTTTGGCCCGGGCCTGGGAAAACACTGGCCCGAGCGTCGGCCGGGCCGGACTTTATCCGACCCGGTTTTTTATTAATAAAAAATGTAAATATATTTTTAATTTATTATATAAATATATATAATATGTTTTAAGCCTGGGCCGGGCCGGGCCGGGCCGGGCCAGGGCTTATTGTGCTAGGCCCGAGCCTGAGCCGGGCCTCTCCTTCGCGGGCCCGGCCCGGGATTTTTTACCCGGGGGCCAGGCCAAAGCCCGGGCGGGCCGGTCCGGCCCGGGCTTTTTTGCCACCCTAACATAAAACTGATGATGCCACTAACATAGCAGACTTGCTCTTTAGAGGGATAATACAGCTCCATGGGATTCCTAGGAGTATAGTTTCAGATAGAGATGTCAAGTTCTTGAGTCATTTTTGGAAGGTTTTGTAGGGTAAACTAGGAACCAAGCTACTTAATTCTACTACATGTCACCCCTGAACAGATGACCAGTTAGAGGTGGTCAATAAGACTTTGAATCAATTGCTTCGTACTATAGTCACTAAGAACTTAAAATCGTGGGAGGAGTGTTTACCATTTATAAAGTTTGCATACAATAGGTGCATTCATTCTTCTACTTCATATTCCCCATTTAAACTTGTGTATGGTTTTAACCCACTAACACCATTGGATTTGTTGCATTTTCCTATTGAGGAAGGTTTAGATAGAAACAAGAAAGCCGAGTTGGTGAAACAAATACATGAAAAAGCACGTGAACACATAGTATGGAAAAATAAGCAGTACGCATAGTCGCATCTCATGCAAATAAAGGCCGAAAACGCATGGTATTTGAACCTGGTGACTGGTTTAGCTACAGATGCGTAAGGAGAGATTTCCGGCTCAGGGGAGGGTTCAAGAGTCATACATTTGACCCAATTCATCGAGGAGTGACATGGATCAGTTTTAAGCCAATGAAGCAAATAATTTGTGCGCAACTTACGAATCATTTGTTTAGGCTTAGTTTCATTGTCTATTATTCAATTATTTATTTATTTACGTGTATCGACCAAAACGTGAATGTATGTTTTGTTATTGGGGTTAGTTGTGTTAGTTTATTTATATTTAATTGTTGGGTTCCTAATGGGCTAAAAATTAGGGTTGTTATAAGCTTGGGATGTTAATAGGTAGTTTAGGGTTGTTTTTGTCCTTTTGCTTTAGTAGGGTTTGGCTCATGTGACTACTTAAAGCCATATTTTTTTAATGAAAAAGGGGGAACTCTATTTTTGTTGTCAGCAAAGCATTGTGCGTGAACTTCAATTAGTGAGATTGAGTGTTATTCCAAAGTTCAGTGATTGAACTAAGACTCATCAAAGGGTTGGCATCCTTTGCCGGCAAGATTCATCTTAGGCTATCTCCAAGGGTTTTCAAGGACAAGTTCTTTGAGGGTCTACAGGATTTTGGAACAGATTTTGCCTTTCCAAATTCAAGTTTCGTTTCAATTCGCATGGACTGGGAGACTCGGGTCCGCAATAAAACAAATCTTGGACCCAAGTAGCGAAATTTCGGATCCACACAGGTTCGGAATTCCAGAGATTTTATTAATTTATATTTTAAATGATTAAAAAATCTGAATACAATAGAATGGAACAAAAAAATGAAAAGGTTGGAATTAAAAATTAGTAAAAAGGACAAAATATAAATACAAATACAAAATAATGTAATTAAAAAAATAACAATATAAATGGATAAAAAAAAAAAAAAAATCCAAGTTTCTGAACCCGTTCGGGTATACCCGGTTTCGGATACGGACCCGGATCCAAAAAAATTTCATACCCGGACCCGTCTTGGAGAGAGAAAAATTTGTTTTCCGTAAAATAACTTGCGGAATTCATTTTCCAAAGAAAAGGCAAAACTTTTCCATTGACTGGAAAACAATTTATATTGACCAAGTTTTCCATAAGCGTCTCAAAAACAATAAAAAGAGGAAAATATTTGAAGGAAAAGCTCTTGGGACGAAACAAACAGATCCCTTGTGAATCTAGAACTTTAGCCATCCTGACACACTTTTAAAAAAGCTATAACTTACCACCGTGCCTCTCAGTTGAGCCACCTTGAGCACCAAAGCCTCGCACATCAGAAACAGTAACACCACGAATGCCCATTTTAAGCAGAGCCTTCATTTTTAACAAAAAACAAATAATACGAAAATAGTGCAATATCACTTGACTAAAAAGTTCATTACATACAATAATCTGAAGGGTTTCAATGATTAACTTGAACAATAGTACGCAATATATGTGGTAAAATAAATAATATCTTGGAGTGGAGGCATCTTTCCTACTGTTAAAATTCTTTATCTATCACCAGAACATTATACAGTCAGATGCTTGACAACACTATGAGAATCCTATACCTCTTCAATTTTTGTATGAAGAAAATGCTACATCTAATGCTTTAGCTAATTGCCAAATAATTTAAGCCTGTTAATATATGGTGCCTATGTCACATAAATAGGAGGTAAAAGTTGGAAAGAAAAAGATAAAATGCTAACTCTTTTAGAAACAGTAGGCAATTTAAAGTATGGATCAGCTGATATGCCTATAAAATGAGGTTGCATCTTAACTTCTTGAAAAAGGGCCTTAACTACAGATAGCCAATTGCGACATTAGCATTGGAGTCTCCCGACCCAAAGGAGGCTCAAAGCTTTCAAGAACTGTAGAAGATGGAAATGTTGGGGAAGTTATAGAAAAACCAGCAGTTTTCACCTAACAGATCCTAAATTTTGGCTAGCAATTTTTTTTAAGCTCCAAAAGATTAGTGCCTCGACTCTCAGCAAGGCAATTTAATTCTGATTATACATTGCAAACTCCTGATGACAAAATAAACAACCGTTTACACAACTTATTAGGTGTGAAATGCAACCCAAATTAGCAAAAATGTTTCCCATGTGCAATCGAAAATGATAAAATAAGGAGTTGAAATGTAACAACATACAAGGCAGTACTTGAAATTTGATGTATATAATCATGTTATATTATCAAATTCCAAGCAAATAAAATTAGATGTAATTCCATTAGAAAATAGTAACTATAAGCAGTAAAATAATCATGTTTACTAGTTCTTACCGAAGAAACCTGCTGAACTCTCCAGGGCCTAATTCATCCCAAATCCAGTTACAGAGGAAAATTAAATTAATAAATAAATTAAAACTCAAATAACTTAAAGAAAACACCCAAGTTTCCTGCTTGGTCTAACAAACACTTAAGCACAATACCTGAGAATGGCTTCCACTTTGTAAAATTTAGGATCAGTAATATAATCTATGAGCAAACAATTAATAAGAACATCAGCTTTTCAAATAATCAGACAGCATTTCAAACGCATAAAGAAACCCATAAACTTCAAAAAGAAAATGGAGCTAAAGACATTAATCCGTACCAGGAGAGCTCTGGGCTCTGAAAACAGGAATATTTGATACATTTCTTGGGTGTTTTAGTTGAGAGAATCGAGAATTTCTCAATCTGGGTCGTACGGAACTAGTATCTATAAGAGGAAGATCTTTGAGATGAGAAGAGAAGTTGAGAGGAGGAGAAAGTGAGCCTAGCTTTACAATTGTATCCATGGTTGGGAAAATGGAGAGGTTTGGTAGGTATCTATGGCTGGGTCACTGAACTCAACTGAACCTCGCAGTTAACAATGCTGTCTCTCCCTCTCAGAAGTATGGATTTTAATTGACACGTGGGAATTTTACTTTGTTGTGTTCTAATTAGTCTCTACCAGGCCGAATTTTGTATTTTATTACTAACCCACCTAGCCTTTCTCCATAGTTCAAGTTTACACGTGCCAAGGAATCACAAATCATAAAACCGCTTGTGTGGGCTTGTACCAACTAACAAAGCCCATCATCATCATCAGTAGTGCAAAAGAATGGCTGCGAGAGAAGAAAGTGAAGAGTTTGTGTACAGGATCAGTGCAGCTAATGAGTGGGATGAGTTGCAGAAAAATGGATCTACTTTTGGTGGCCAACTTGATAGATCCACCGGTTGCTTCCATCTCAGCAAGCTCGACCAGGTTCTTCTGCTCTCTCATCCTCCTCTCCTTCTTCTTTTATATATTTTCTTTTTTATTTACTTCAAAATTTGAACTTTTTAGATTCGATTGGACTAAAATTTTGTTAAAGAGAAAGGTAACTAGAGTCAAACTTGGCAAGGGTGCTTGCTGCTTATAGACCTTCAAAGATGATGAAATACCGGTGCAGTCAACATTACAGAACTTCTTTTTGAACAGGAAGGTTGAATTGTACCTGCTCCAGATTGATGCTAAAAAGGTGAGTGGATTCTTCAAATATGTCTTTTTTAACTTAATTATGATATTTGAATTATGAAAATGGTGTCATGACATGTGTATTCAGATAATATGAGTGTTAGATAATGAAAAAAAAATTTGAATTCACTCTGTATTAAGTTATAATGGTATGAGTGTTTATGTAGGCTACATATCAAACTGAAATAGGAAAAAAATAATCCTAATAAGGATATATAATAAAATCTCAAATCCTAAGGATTTAAGAATTATATTTTGGAGATTGATTGCGTAATATAGGGATATTATTTCGTTAATATTGTTTCTATAATAATATTCCTTAACACTCACCTCAAACTCAAGCTGGTGACAAATGAACAGGCTTAGAGGTTGCATCTTGAAATCGGAGATCGGAGTCTTGAAACTGGAAATCTTGAATCTTAGAGGCTTGAAATTTGGAGATAATTGATGAGCTTTAACCTACAATACCCGAAGGGGAGCCAAAGCCCAATAGGGAGCTTTATCCTACGAAGCCTAAAGGGGGAGTCGAAGCCAGAGAGAGAGCTGATGCCTGAGAGAGGGCGAAATCCCGACAGAGAGCCGAAGCCCAAGAGAGAGTTTTAACCTACGAAGTCCGAAGGGGGAGCCGAATCCCAAGAGGGAGTGGAATCCTGAGAGGGTGCCGAAGCCCGAGCCGATTAATAATACAATTTAGGGTCATAAATATTGGAATATTACACACTTGTCAGTTTTCTCTCAAGTTGTTATTTATTCTCTAATAAAGCCACATTAGTAGTTGTTATTTCTCCGTAGATCGTAGATCATGAGTGACATAGTAATATGTAATGACCTACAATTGAGAGCAAATAGAGATTCAAGAACATTTCCATAAAGAATTGCCATACGATTGAATTATTTGTCCCACTATATCCCACCAATGCTTTATAGTATGAAATGTGCAAAACTCTGTTAATCAAAAACTATAATGTTGACTTGCATGTCATGGCTATAGATTTGCATTATCTCTTATTTTAACTGCGCTAGTGATATTAAATCTTTGTAACATAAATTATCTAGAGTGGCATATCATTCATCATATCTCCCATAACCTTCGCATGTTTTTCATAGAGCCCAATTACTCCCCTTTTGATGATTATAAATAGGACGACTCAGGTTGGCATCCAAGCACATATGATCAAAATGTAAGGTTAATGAAGATTTTTAGCCTAAGGAATATTCATACAATTTGGACACAATTCCCCTTAAGTTTGAACCTTCAGAAGTCTTGTAATTCGCATGTAACCCAAAAATCATGTCACTATTTTATTAAGGATTCCCAAGATCAAGTTAGACTCCCAAGATCAAGTTAGACCCCCAAGAATCTCGTTCTTGAAACCCTTCTTTATTTCTTGACATAACTTTGCAAACTATTTAGAGATGCCATAAAGATCATCAATCTTTGATAAATTTTGATAATGATTCAGTCAAGAACCAAGAGAGAGTTACATTCACAAGTTTGCATAATAGCAAAAATTCAATCTTTATTATTCAAAAGATTTCAATCTAATTTCAAGCTAAAGGCACCTTTAAATAGGCTATTTTACAATCCCAAGTTAACTTAAACAAGAAAAGCTAATTAAACTAAAATACTTAAAAGATATCCTAATTGAACTATTAAGGCTAAGTCTTAAACTAAATAAGACTAAAATAGGCGTGCATGGGCTTTAAGATAACATTAAAGTTCAGTCTATGGCACAAACATAAATTAAACTTAAACATAAAACCCAATGACTGAATTTGCGATCGTATTTTAACCAAGATGAAATCCGAATCTAATGGAAACCAAGTTATGGACTCAAGTGCGGATCAAGCTTTTGGGCCGAGACACCAAGTGTTGCTAACCAAGGAGCTCAAGATCCTTTGCATGTTCCAAATGGGCCTATTGCTAGGTCGAGTTAAGAAGATCAAGAAGGCTATATTTGGGTTTGGTCATTCTACTTAAGCTAAGCTACACATTCACTGGACCAGTCATCTGCTTTTACATTCACAATGGGCTTGTAAGAGGCAAGATCTGCCTTAGTACACATAATTCAACTTGTAAGAGGTAGGATCTTCATAGTTTTTGCATGCCTTTGATGGGTTTGATGATGTTATTGGTATCGAGGAGAATGTGCAACAGCAAAAGGATAGTGAGGTTGTGATTGGTGAGAATGACAGCATTGTGTGGCCGTGAGTTATGATGTAGATTGTGAGAGGGACGATGCGTGTGAGGTAAACATCATTGAGTGTGAAATTAAAGATGTGGCTGAGCATGTATGTGATACAATTGAGAGTGTTGTTGAGATTGTAGTGAGTTTTAGTGGGGATCTTAATGGAATAGATTTTGAGGTTGAGAGTGCAAAAGAGGGACATGGGAAAGAGTGAGAGGAAAGATGGTTTGCATTACTAATTCTTTCCCTAATTGTGTTTCTTATTTTTAGGTTAGTCGATCTCGTGCTTTTTATATTCTAACTTTTGATCCGGGTTTGGATTCGAGGAGATATTAGCATCGTAACTTATATCTTGATCTATCATCTCAAAGTCTCAATCAAATATATTACAAGATTTGGGCTTTATTCAAGATTCAGATTCAGATTCTCAAAATTCAAGAAAGCTCAAGATCCACAAGTTCCATCAAGGACCGAATTTTAGAAAAGATCAAGTTCAAGATTCAAGGCTAAGTCCACCAAGACATCATCAAGATCCAGTCCTAAATAATTCCGACTTTGCAAGAAGAGGGCTCCAAGAGTTAGGCTATAGAAGTCCAAGATTTTCAAGAGAATATCACCTAGGCAATGGCGGCGAGATTTGTGCAGGCTTAGAATTTGGACCATAACTTTCTCATCTGATATCCGATTTAGGTGATTCAAGTTGCGTTAGAAAGAATATTCAAAGATCTACAACTTTATAATTCAAGTCAAAGAGAGACTGAGACTCTTTCTTGGTAAAAATGCAATTGCAAATTCAGTCATCGGGTTTTATGTTTTATATTTAAGTTTTATTTATGTTTGTGTCATCGGCTAAACGTTAATATTATTTTAAACCACATGCACGCTTATTTGAGTCTTATTTAGCTTAGGATTTAGTTTTGTTAGTTCAATTATGATTTTTTTTTTAGTATTTTAGTTAATTAGCTTTCTTTGTTTAAATTAATTTAGGATTTTACAATGGTCTATTTAAAGTTGCATTTAGTTTGTAATTAGATATAAGATTTTTGAATAATAAATATTGAATTTTTGCTGTTATACAAACTTGTGAGTTGATTCTCTTGATTATTGACTGAACCATTATCAAAATTTATCAGAGATTGGCAATCTTTGTGCTGTCTCTAAATAGCTAGTGAAGTTCTATCAATAAATAAAGAAGGGTTTTTAAAAACAAGATTTTTAGAGGTCTAACTTGACCTTGTGAAGGTTTTGTGCCTTAACAAAATGGTGACACAAGTTTCTTGGGGTTACATGCGAATTACAATACTTCCGAATGTTCAAACCTATGGAAGATCGCGTCACAATCGTTACCAAGACTTTACCATAGACACGTGTGATAAACATTTACATAAGGAAACTCCTAACAAGTCAATTTGATATACTTGTATCCTCCACAAGTATACATTTGTTACACCAAGCAAATGCACTTTGCTAGTTATGGGATCTCATAGACCAATCATAGTTGCTTTCTATTTTTCACTTCAATGGCTTTGTTATATAGGATATCAATATATGAACTAAACGCTTATATAATAAAGAATGTCAATTTGATTAATTTATCAATGTAAATAATGTAATTGTAAAGTCATAATCTAATTAAATCTATGTCATATTACTAATAAAGATGGTTCATGTTCGATAAATGATAAGATGGTTTATAAGTATGCATCCTAACTAAAAAGTTAAGAAGCAGCATAGTTTACAACAGGCAAAAAAAAAACACTTTCTTTGGTTGAATCGATTATGAATTAGGTTACCTTGGTGCAGTATTACTTGGCCGGCCTTGTTATTTTGAACCTTTGATGATATATGAGCTTCTCTCCTACGTGTATATATGTTGCAGTTTGGCGATGGATTAATATATGAACGCGTGGATGATTTAAATAGCTTCCCTCTCCTTTGATGATATATGAGCTTCAGTCTTACATGTATATATGTTTAGCTTGGCGATGGATTAATATATGAACTCGTGGATGATTCAAATAGCTTCCCTCATTTCTATGGTCCATCTAGAAGTTTTGCTCCTCTCCCATTAGATGCAGTTACAAAAGCAGAGAAATTGTCTCTATCAAATGGTCAATTTAGCTGTAGTTTCCTGAATTAATCCGTTCTGCTTGTGGATGTGTTTTAAATGAATCTGTACTGTGCACAGGGAACAAGTTAAGTTTGTCCATTATGTACATACGATGACGACTTGATGAACTCTGTCAGTTTCATGTTTTAATTCACAGTTAATTAAAAATGTGAAGGAGATTATCAATCCATTTGGTTTATTTTTCTTCGTTTCATTTGTAATTATGTCATGTGGGTGGGAGGAATATGTGACTGCAAACTTGCTATGTACAATGTAACTTGAAGAAATGATGAAATCCCGACTCCGTTCAGTATAGGATGGGTACATTCTCTGATTTTTTTTTTATTATTGTGTAAAAAAATATAACTTATCATTGAAAACAATAGGGGTGGATATAATCAAAAAATATATATATTTTAAAATATTTGTTGGATATTATTACTTTATACAATCATATAATAAATATAAGATTTTTACTTTTTACTTTCTTTTATTTTTTTTAAAAGTAACTCGAGTTCTCGTGGAAATTCAAACTCATAACCTTAAGTTTATGGTGGGTATGAGACAGTTGGGCTACTGTCCTTGTGGGTTAATTTTTTTTTGTCTTAAGATCACAAATTGGGGAAAAAAAACTAATGTTTGTGTCTTCTGCAGCTTTTTCTTCATCAGATAATGTATAGCTGTGTAAAATCAGAGCTTGAAATATCATAACTGTAGCTGTAGTTTAAATTACAACAAGAGTCCAGTGTTGATCCTCTCAATTTCAGCCTTTAATATGTCAAGAGCCTCTCAATTTCCGAAAATTATATTATGTGCCAAGTGTATATGTCTTCTCTCTCACAGCAGGCGGGCCCCACATAGCTGTGGGGCCCGCCTGCTGTGAGAAAGAAGACATATACACCCGGCACATGATATACCACCTCCTCAATTTCAGCCTTTAATAACTTTCTTCTGCACTATATCAATTTAGAAATTTCAAAGCTTTTCTTACAGTAGGTTGTAAGAGATGAAAAAACGATACAATTAGGCACTATAAAACATAATTAATTTATTTTCTTACAGATTCTTTTTTGTAATATAAAAACTAGAAAGGATAAACCACACATTTTTGAAAGATGGGTGTGCCTAATTAGTGAGAAATATTTTATATTAAGCTATCACGAGTTGTCCTTAATAGTAATTTAAATAATGAGTATATTAATAATAAATATATTTATTATAATTTGTGTATTCAAATAAATTTTTTGAGTGTAAATAGTCCACCTTTTTTATTTTAAAAATAATTATTCCATTTTTTAACAAAAACACAAAACTGAACTAAATTATATCAAATTTTTAACAAAAAAACCAAGTCGAATCGAACTAACTGAAATAACTGAAATAATTTGATTTATTAATTTCTTAAGTTTAATTATATTATTATTTGGTGTTATTATGATGTTATTTTTTATTTTTTATTGATTTATTTTTTATTGATTTATTTGATGTTTAGTGATAATTAATTTCATCAAATGTTTGTGACGGCCCTAAAAAAGTATAAGTCCAATTATCTCCAAAGACTGCGGGCTGTTGATAGATTTCCCTCATACGTAATTGGGTTTTGTTATATTGTTTGGTCCAAAGAAGTTGCTCCTCAATCCTTTGGCAAATATTTTTATCTTTATCAATGAAAATGAATATTCTTCGAGTTAACACTCCAATAACCAAGTCAATATTTTTCTTTGATAAAGTGATTAAAAGCTTTTTAATAGATTTGTCTTCCACAAATCTCTTTCTTTCTTTTAAATGATTCGAAATTCATTCCTCTATTCTTTTTTTGTCTTGCGTTTTTACATTTTCTGCATCAACTGATTTTAATTACTAATTCCCTGTTGACACATTTCTATTCTTTTTGATTGAGTATTAGATGCATGCTCGACATTTGTCGATAATAATGCTTGTAGGAGTTTTCTGCACAACACTTTACGGGAAACTTCCAAGCACAGCGGAAGCACGCGTTAGGCCACAAGATCGGTCATGGAAAACTTTTTTTTCTCTTCACCCTAAACGGAAGCAACCCTTTTTATGTATGTGTTTTGTTTAAAGAGAGAGGGAGTCACAAATTTGTGAGAGAGAATATGTTGAATAACTTGTTTATTACCTTCAATGATGTTTTGTTTATATACACATCAATTAAACCTACTGTTATAAGGTAGCACAACAATTAATACTAGTAATCCCACTACAACAATGAAGAATCTTGCTAATAAAAGAAATACAATACATATAGCTCCTTAATTTACTTAGGAGAAAAATACTTTCCTAAATACGATGAGATAGCCTAAATAAGGTCTCAAGTCAACACTAAGAGCTTGAATCTCGAAATAAGTTAAAACTGTCCGAAATAAGACATCGCAACAAACTCTACATTGCACCTTAAAGGCTAAAATGCTCCCCCAAGGTTGGTCAAATACTTGGCCATATTTTTGGACCACCAAAATAGGTGTGTAGCCACACTAAGAGTCGTCACACATGGAGCAAATAGGTTGGGGCGTGACACTCTCCCCCACCCAATTCATACAACACCTTTTTTGTGTTTTTTTTTGTCTTGTATTTTTACATTTTCTGCATCAACTGATTTTAATTACTAATTCCCTGTTAACACGTTTGTGTTCTTTTTGTTTGAGTATTAGATGCATGCTTGACATTTGTCGCCACTAATGCATGAAGGAGTTTTTCGCACAACATTTTACGGGAAACCTTCAAGCACAGCGAAACCGTACATTAGGCCACAAGATTGGACTTGAAATTTTTTTCTTTCTCTTCTCCCTGCAGAGCATGAAACTGCAGTTCTTTTTTCTTTTTTTTATTTCAGTTCCAGTTATCATCAAAACACCCACTACACAAATATACTCATTATAGTAATCGAAAAAACCACAATAGTTCTGGATGGTTTATGCACCATCGAGACCACTCATTGCACTCTCAAAACAGCCTATTGTACCCCCAAAACAGCCCACTGCACCACCAAAAAAATCATTGCAAATTCTAAATATTTTGCTCTTGACTTTAGGCAACGAATCCCTTTGGTTGCACCAAGTAGATGCTTTCATCAATACTACCATTAAAAAATGACGTCTTGACAATCATTTGCCATATTTCATAGTCATAATATGCGGCAATGGATAGAAGAGTAGGAATAATTTTGAGCATATCTAATGGCGAGAAAGTCTCATCATAGTTGATTCATTATTTCTAGATATAACCCTTGACCACTTGCCTAGTGATCGGCGTGATCACACACGTATAACGCAAGCGCACGTATCATTCAAGTAGTATAAATGTATCGATCCCACGAGGACTTAATACCTTAACTATTAATTTATGATGTTAAATGCTTACGAGTACCTAATAGATTGGTTGTTTGATTGGATGGTGACTTTAAACTTAAAAGAAGTAAATTAAACAGCGCGAAAGTAAATTAAATGAAAATTCAATATTATTAAACTATCCAGGATTGTGAATCCTTCCAATATCTTTTAAAGATGAAGTGTTTATCTCATGTGTTGTGTAATATATTGGTTTACTAACTTGGAACATGAAATTATGCAAAAGCCTCTGTCGATGGTCAGATGCAAATACGTAGTGTAACTCAATTAATCATATGTCTATGTCAACCAAGTTACTTGAATTCATTAAGATTAAGTTCCAATTGTGGCTACCCCCGCCCGACAGGTATATGTCTATCATGTAAGGAAATCTATTAAAGGGTTATCTATCCTCTAGGAAGATCGTTGGCTATTAAGTCTAAGGCTGAAACCTAAAATTCATTTGTCAAGTTTATTTTAAGTTTACCATATAAATCTTATTAATGGCCAGTTAACAAAAAGCATTAAGCTTAAGACATATAAATAAACCTTTATATTAAACATACATGAATTAACCCCTTATAAACCGGTGATATTGGAATTCATCACAACCTCAGATAACTGGTTTAGTTACAACACATATCTAAGACTAGTAAAAACTTAAATAAAGAAAATAACATAAAGTAAAAGCTTGGAAATTAAAAAGGTAAAATAAATAATAAAGAAAATGTTGGGGTCGAAGATCCACTTTTATTACTACTATTTTAGATATCTCATTTATTATAATATATTAACTTTGCGTGATATTACCAATCGACCATATAGCCGGTATCCTGATTAAGTCAAATTTATAATTAATTCCAACCGACCATACAAGCGGTATCCAGTTTAGTCAGGTTAAAATAAATTTTATTAAGTCCAACCGACCATAAAGGCGGTATCCCATTAAGTCAGGTTTTAAATGGTTTATTTATTATAATTAAGGGAGATTAATCTAAATATTAGTATTAAAAGCTTACCTTTCACCCCAGCAAAAGAGAGTTACATACTCATACTGAATAGTAAAAGACTGAATAGTAAAGAAAAGAAAGTGCTATAGCGAAAAGTAAATAAAATTAATTACAGAAAGCTGTAAATAAACAAACAAGATACAATCTTCTTAGTATTCTTAAGGAAATCCCCAGAAGAAGGTATGAATTGAATTCTGAAATCGGCTTGAATTTATAGGCATCCATGGGTCTCGCGCGTCGCGAGGAGTAGAACATTGCATGTCGCGACGCGTCGTAGATTTATGCCACGTGGCACGCGACTTTCGGAGATGAGGACACGTGGCGTCGGCAGAATTATTAGCTGAATTATTGGCTTGGCATCACGACACGTAAAGTAGGTGCGCGTCGCGATGCTGACATCAGCATTGACACATGTCGATGATGATTGTCGGCATCATGTGATGGTGACATGTGTTTGGCGCACGTTAGCAGTCCCCGACGCACGTTAGAATATGGCGCATTTTAGCACGGCGTATTTTAGCAAATGGCGCATTTTAGCAAACATCGCATTTTAGCAGGAAATTTACATTTTTGCCATTTTTGTCTGTTTTTCACTGTTTTGGCCCTGAATTGATTCCAGAGAGTCCTGTTATTTTATTTATCTTCAAAATACCATAAAACACATCAAAATATTCACAAAACTCAAGAAACTATACAAAATATTAAGTCAATGGAGTGGAAAATAGTGATCTATTTACCACTCATCACCTAGGTTTAAAGATCTAAACCTTCATATTTACTCATATTTGCCTCTTGTAAATCAACTTGTAACCTATAAGTTTTACCCCATCTGGTTGGTCTATTAGTTCCCAAACAGAGTTGGATACATTGACTCTATCTTGAGATTCATGACTTAAGTCATTCCTCTTTATCAGAATCACCCATTACACTACGTGGGTCAATATGTCATCTATACCATCACTAGAGGTGACAATTTGTACCTTTCCAATGCCTAGGTAGCGATCAAGTTATTGTACAACCCTCCCATTGTGTCTAGACGGCATATCATTCTGATAGGAATGTATCAGATGCTCAGATGTTGAAGGTGATGTGTTACTATCAACAACTATTTTTTACTGTATGTTGGTCGAACAAGTAAGTAATTCCGCGAGTATAATTTTATTATGAGGTTTGGATTAATTCATATAGTCATCTTTAATAAACATGATGTACATCGATACAAACACTTTGTTATCTTCAGGACTATAGAAGAATCTTACCCTAGTCTATTTAGGATAGTGTACAAATAGGCACCCCTAAGAACACGATTTCAACTTTATAGTCTTGTTCTTTAGCATATGTACTGGACACCTCCATATGCGAAAATGTCACAAACTAGTTTTATGACAATTCATAACTCTAAGGGTGTTTTAGGAATAGAATATGGAACTACATTCAGGATATACGTTATTGTATGTAATGTATATCCCCATAAAGAACTAGGTAATAAACTATAACTAAATATTGATCTAATATTGTCTACCAATTTCTCTTCTTTGCAACACCATTTTCATGTGGTGTTCTAGGTGTTGTGACTTTGTATATAATCTCATGCTCAACCAAAAATTCATCGAAATTATTATCGAGGTATTCACCCCATGATCTGATCTTAAAGATTAATAGTTTTACCTAACTGATTTTCAACCTCTGCATGAAATTCTTTGTACTTTTCAAAGGTATCAGATTTATGTTCACTACAAGAAAAAAGGCTTTTACTGATACTAAATTAGTGTCAGTAAAGGGTTTTACTGACACTATATAAATGTGTCAGTGTTGCCGCAGCCAGAAATCACTGACACTAGTTTCTAGTGTCAGTAAACGTTAATACTGTAGTATCAGAAAATTATTGACACTATGGTATCAGTAATCTCTCACACTATTTTAGTGTCAGTAATTATTGACACTATAACATCAGTATTTAGTGATACTATAGTGTCAGTAAATTTTGTTACTGCAGTATCAGTATATCGCATATATTTGATTTTTAGTGTCAGTAATTATTGTTACTATAGTATCAATATCCGTCAATATCTTTTAAAATTTAAAAATCGTATTATTTCACAATTATATTTCTTATGTTTTGTATTAAATTAATCATAAAATATATATATATATATATATATACCAACTCAATGAAATAAAAAACTAAAAAATTACATTTATATAAAATTCGCAATATAATAGATTAATCGTATTAATCAATTCAACAGTATCACATGATGAATACAAAAACTCCATAGACAATCTTTAAATTAACATATATATATTTCAAAAACTACTCTTAAAGTCCCACCAAAATGTCATGCCCCCACCAAAATTCATGATACTTGTTGAGAAGCCTGCAACAATCCCCCAACAATATGATATCTGGCACAAAATCTGAAATTATAAACCAAATGTTAAGAATTAGATGGACTTCCAAAAAAAATCGTATTGTGCATTATTTAAAGCCTAATTTGGACTGCTCTCATTGGATCTGCTTTCTCCAATCCATGTTCAAACCTGCAGGGAAAAAAAAGCATATGAAATAATGTGTGAAATAATAGAAAGTTTTGTTTTTCTAGTAAAGGTAGATAAAAATGATTCAATAAAGAAACTGATTTCAAATCTGAGTATAGTGGAGTAAATAAAAAACCATGTATTTGACCAAGTCAAACAGGTTAAGTAACACTATCAATAATACTTACTTCATCATAAACTCAAGACAGTGTTGTGGGTTCGTTCATCTTTAAAGAACTGACCACACCTTTATACTCATGGGACTCTACCCCATAGTGTGCTAGAATTTTTGCACATTCAGCAGCCTCTGCAATTCAAAATTTAATTCCATCAATCCAGTATTATAAAAAGGTTGTACCTAGTGCATGAAGATCCAGCTACACGAGACATGGTGAGGTATCCAGTACACAAGACCCGGGACTAATTGGAGAGCAAGTTGACAGTTGGCCATCGTAATAGACACGACCTTTATAAAAATTTAAAATATATTAACATACTTGCTTAACTGCACCTTCCCCACTCTGGCCTTGCGCTCTGTAGCCATCTCTCTTTTAATATATATCCTTTTATCAAACTACATCTGAACGAAATAGATGTAATAATGACTTAAAATATCAGATAGCTGGAAAGCAAAAATGAGAAAATGAGAAAGTAAAATATTCTCTTCATGATAAACTTGAGAAAATCAAAAGATGACAAATTTAAAAAGGAAAATGGAAGTATGACTTAACTACTTGATGACTTGATTACTGTAAAGCAGATTACATTTCCTATTATTTGTCTCTTGGGGATAACATTGTACAATAATAAACTAAGTTAACTATTTATCCTAATGAACTGAGAAAACATAATCACATAGAGGCCTCAATTTTCTATTCTCGATCACTTTCTCAGCAGCAAAAGGACTGAAGAAAAATGAAATAACCATGACTCCAATGTTAAAGAAATATAAAAAGCTCAAGTCCCTTGTTGCTGCACTGTCACAATATCGCTCAAATTTTCATCATTTAAAGCAATAGAAGGTGAGTTGTAGCTTTCTACATTTATTAAATGACAGCCTAAAAGATCAACAAATAAGTTCAGGAAAAAAAAAAAAAAAAAAAAGACAAATGGGGTCAAAAATTATAAGCAAATATCCAAAACAGCACCTTGAGCATTAACTTCATTATTCCACTGCTCAAATGCACAATGGAGGCCCTGCTCTCTTCCTCATCTCTAAATTAGATCGTGACTCCCTTGGAATATGATTTCTGATTCAATCATCATATCAATACAAATTTTGCAATATATTAAAAAAAATAAGTAAGCGGGCATTGATTAAAGCAGGTAGCTTAAGTTACAATGATGTTTTATGTTGACAATTGTAAAGGCGTGATAATATATGAGATTATACCATTTCGTTTAACTGATCATGACAAAGTCAGATTTTAATAAACTTAAATACTATGTGTTATATAATCAGCAAAATGACTGAAGAATTGAATCACTGAGATAAAACCTAAAACAAATTACTTGTAATTATTTTACCTTTCGCAGCCACCAGATAGATTGTTCTCCGATAATTATTCACAACAAAACGATAAAACTTCAGTTTGACTAAGACATTTCAACAAACACATAACAGTCGTATTCAATACTTACTTTAATGCCCAAGTATCTTTGTGAGATTCCCGATCAGATCTCGATCTTAATTACGCTGGTTGTGTCTTCTATTCAGGAAGTTCGCTATCAGGTGATCGGATTTACGTTTCATACAAATAAATCTACCTCTGCCTTTGCAGCAGGGTTTGGTTGGAGACCACCGAAACTTGGCTGTAAAAGAATACACAAGGAGATCTTAATGGATTTATAATCCTTATACTTATCTTTTATGCTGCAAAATAACAAAAATTTCAATCAAACTAATGAACAAAATGTAATTTAATTTTCTCCATTCAATGCAATCAAGAAGAAGTTCTAATCAAACAAACAATCAAATAAAATTAAAACAAAAAAAAAAAATGGAAATTTTAAATGAATATAAAAAACTAATAATAAAAAAATCGTGAAACGGATCTAGAGAGAAGAAGTGTGAACTAATTTAATTTAATTTTGGGAGAGAGGGGCGACGGAGCGGCGGCTGAAGAGGAGAGAGGGGAAGGGAGATGGGGAAGTGATTGTTGTTATGGAGTTGGTGGAGGTGGAGATGAGGTGTTTTGAGAGGAATGGGGAGAGTTTTGAGAAGCGGATAGTGGAGATGAGGGTTTGATTTTAAGGAAATAATTTTTTTTTTTAATTTTTTTTTTACTGATACTAAGGTATCATTAATTACTGACACTAAATTTACTGATACTATAGTGTCAGTAATATATGCGAAAAACGTCACTTCCGTGAGGTGTTGGTTCGACTCCAGACGACTACGCGTTTTTTTTTTTTTTATTTCTTACTGATACTATGGTAATAGTAATTACTGACACTAAAATCACTGATACCATAGTGTCAGTAATTATTGATATTTAAGTGAGAAACACGGAAATATGCACATTTACACGTCGTTTCTGACACTTTTAGCCTAGTGTCACTAACCTTAGTGTCAGTAAAAGCATTTTTTCTTGTAGTGGTTGCATTAGGTATATATACCATATCTAGAATAATTATCAATAAATGTGATGAAATATTTATAACCACATCTTACTCTTACATTCATTGGACCACAAACGTCCAAATATATAAGCCCAAGTGGCTCATTAGCCTTTAGTCTTTTTCCAGTAAAATGTCTTTTTGTCATTTTGCATTCTAGACAATATTCTCATAATGGTAAGTGATGATCTTTAACTAGCATAAAGTTATGCTTTTTACTATCTATTTATTCAATCAAGACTGAATTACCAAGACTAAGGTGGCAGAGATATGTACAAGTCTAAGGTGTAATAGATATGTGTCATCATGAGAAATCTTTTTTGCCGTTTTGTTTTAGATTTTTCAACCATAAATATTTTAGTGTTGAGCAGTGAGCTATGTTTAAACAGCCTTAACATATATAAATTATTTTCCAAATATCATGTGCATATATTTTACACCATTTCTAGTAATAATATCCAATAGTTTTGCTTTAGAAATCGAATTATTGTGAAATCTAGAAATAAATAAAACATTATTAAAAAATAAATGACTTATTATTTAGAAATTGAAGTTTTATTTCTCCCACTGCTTTTGCTGAAATGGAATCTCATGTTCCGATCCTTAAGGTAAAATCAACTTCAACAAGGTCCTTCAAAAATTCAAGTAGTCGAAAAGAAGAATAAATATGGTTAATGGTACCAGAATTTATAATTCATGCGGATTTTTCATATGTCACTAATAAAGATTCAATCACAAGTAAATCATATTTATCCTTAGCCTTATTCTCTTTTATATCTTTGTAAGGTACCTGGGGCAATTCCTTTTCCAATGTGCATCATTGTTGTATTGGAACGTTTCCCTTGGGCTTGGTGTCCATTGAGCTTTTCTTGTTCTTCTTTGGATTAACCTTAGACTTTCCAGTGTTTTTCTTCATTTTCTTGCAAATTGGAAAGATTCGACAATATTTTTCTCTCTAACAGATTTATGCTTGTCCACCAACATGGACTGATAAGTGGTGAACTTATTTACCAGTTGCAAGAGTGAAAAAATTAATTTGTTCATAACATAATTGCTTTTGAACTATAGGAAACTCTTCGAAAAATTTTCCATGATCATTGTCACCTGACTACATTTTTCGATATGACCTCCTTGGGTTTCAACCGTGTGAAGGGAATTTTGCCCGAACACTTCACTGGAAATCATCTTGCGCAAAAGAATTTGTGCTTTGACCTTGGGATTGACCTTAAAAAAAATTTATTCTCCTTTACTCCCTGAACCGAATCTGATCAATTGCTGGACACCTATGGACTTTTCACAAATTGTAAATTTAAGTCCCTAAAGTTTGCACAAATTGTAAATTTGGACATAATCACAATCCAGTGATTTCAGCCCTCTTCAGATGTATTCTGAGTATTAGAAATTACTCATGTCAGTCCCAAAATATTCTTAACTGACGTGGAAATATTTTGGTACCCTTGGACGGATTTTACAGATCTAAACAAAATCTACGCGTGCAAACTGTATTGTAGATTTTAATCCGTAGTAGCTGTAAATTCAAAGCACTACATATCTGATTTTGTGCAACCAAATTAGATCTAAATCAAACCGAACAAGCCCTTTGTAATCCCAAATATTTTTACCAAAATCTCAATCAAGACAACATTGTTTTGCCTCTGGTTTGCGCGAGTGTAGACACTGTATTTTTGCATAAAGCCCAATGATGAGCCTCGTATGAAGGCACTACCCGATAAGTTGCGGAAGTCGCGGGAAACGGACGTTGGAAGGGAAAATTCAAAAATAAATACCTTGCCAAATTTAATTCGTTTGTTTAGCCTCGGGCTCGCTTGATTGATCTCTGTTTTAAAATATTAGCCTCGGCCCAAAACCCTCGCAACCCATGAAAAGCCCATTTCGCCCAAGGCCCAATCCAAAAATAATTAAAACACATGTCACAAATTAAATCAAATCCCCTTCCTAAATTAAATCAAATCCCCTTCCTAATATAAGTAAATAACCTTTCAAATTAAATATATTCCCCACCAAAATTACACAATATCCTTTCCTTTAACAAACTAATTAAACACATCCCATATTTGCATGATTTCCTTCCTTACCTAGAAACCCCAGCTCACCATTATAAAAAGAAGACTTATCCCAACCCTAGCTGGTCTCTCTTTTTCCACACACTGTAAAAACAGATCAAAAAAGAGAAAACCCTAATTTCCTCTAAACCACAACCCCTCTCTTCTCTCGTCTCTTCCCTCTTTTAACACACTGCAATCAACCGACTAAACAAACAAACACTCTTCTTCTCTCTCTTTGACACACGACACTTCACACAGACCCTAGAGGACACTCGGCTTCACCAAGCCTGCCCTTCACAAATCATAAATACAAACTAATAATAAGCCTCCACCAGCAGCGTGAACAAACAACCTTTACGACATCAAACCACAAAGCAACCATACACACATGAACACCAAACAAAAAATTAAACACACACCGACACACCTTCAACATACACAGCCCACTCGCACAAAAGACAGTCCATTCACCTATTCAGCAGGCACACACGTCCATTTACCCATTCAACACACACACAGCCCTTCAACCGACAATAAAACCACAATAAGCCAAAAGCAAGTACGCCTCCACCGACCAAACAAGACAAAACTGACCGACCAAATAGCCATAAATTATCCTCACTAACACAGTCAGCCCTCCACTACAAACTAAACACGCACTGCCCTCATCACCGAGAAGAAACAAGCAAAATAATAACCCAAAACAGTCCCTAAACAATGGAGAAAATAGCAGTAAAAACAGTCCAAAGCAGCGACGGAAGATGGAGAAAACAGCAAGTAAAACAGCAGCGAAACCAAATCAGAAAACCAGAAAAGTGACGGAGCATTAACCCTTCCTACGACGACGTAACGCACTTCCGAAGAGAAACTTAAAAGGTAAGACCTGAAGGCCCCCTTTATTATTTATCTTTTCAATTATTCCTTGTCGATCACTCGTATGCATCGTTATATTTTACATATAGTTTCATTTATGTTTCTAGGGCCCACGTGTCTTCCCTTTTGTTTCTAGCTCTTCACGCCACGTTTTTGCTTTCAAAAACCTACAAATAATAAAGAGAAAATTACTAATATTAACTTAAATAATAGATACTTTCTAAATTAATATGATAATGAAATTTATACAATAAAATATAAAATACATAACTAAATACTTAACAATAAACCCGAATAAGTGATGTTTCAAAGTACATTTTCATGCACTTATCACAATCCTCAACCAGCTTATTGCTAGTCCCTAGCAATTCTAGCGCAAAATAAAATAAAAACCAAACTGAATAAATAAAAATAAAATAAAAACTATCTAAGCCATTTTCGTAGGGATCACGATTGCATTTAGTGTATGCAACAAGCCTTTAAACCCTTTGGTGTCTCTAGTGGACGAGATATAGTCTCGTGAGGGCTTACAATAACGACACCCACAAACGTCATTCAAAACACACAATCATGCAAAAACAAAAATTAAATAGTCCCAATAGTTTCGCATAATTTTGTCCTCAAAGAATGCCTAGTAATAAAATCAGAGAACCTTCAAAGTACTCAACGAAACTCAAATCTAAGTCTTTGAATAAATCATCTAAGCCAGACTCACAGTGTGTGTGTAAATGTTTATTCACAGCTTGATTCATAGGTGAGCCAACTCAATGATTTCGTTTAAAAATTGGGATCGATGGGTCAAACCAATATAGATATCTCAATTAAACTTTGTAATTGCTTATATGTGCTCAATATGGTATGATTTCTCTTTTCTTTTCTTTTTTTCTTTTCTTGTCTTTTTTTTTCTTTCTTTTTTCAACACACCTACCCTTTAAGGTAGCATTTCTCCTCATGGTGGTCCTAATACTCGCCCATGGGTAGCTTCACGCTTATCGGTTATAGATGGTTTTTTTTTCTTTTGAGACTTTTTCTTTTATTTTTAACCATACCACACATCATAACACAAGCAAATCAGGATAGGCATCTAAGCAAACGGTCATTTATCGACATGCAATTTCTTCAACTAGTCACCTTGCTAACTACTCAAGCTTCCACTGCTAAAAACCTATAATTAAGTGCTTACGAGTCTAACATAGATAACCTACTCAAAGTATCAGATAAAAGTACATGAAAGGACTTATCGTTTCTAAGATTTCATCATAAAACAAACAATATCATCATTGGACTTATGTTTAACTATTAATGACTAAAAACAAACAAAACAACAATTTTTTTTCATTTTTAAAGAATAAAATGTATTTATAACAGGTATTATCATGCGCATGCATACACACCCCCACACTTAAAACTTGCATTGTCCTCAATGTAAGATAAATATAAAGAAAAAAGATTAAGGAACAACACTACCAGGTGCGGAGTTGATCAGGTTCCTGCTGGTGAGACTTTAGTTGTGTGGCTGTGTAGGTTATGCTAACTCCTGCATAAACACTCATGCAAACAGAAAAAAAAAACATGCAGTTAGAACACAATAATATAAAACTAAATAAAAATAAAATATATAAAATAAAATAAAAATAAAATGCAGATGCAAGGGTTACCTCCCCGCTAGCGCTAAGTTTAACGTCTTCAGCCAGACGTAACCACTCAAAGTCATGGTGGTTTCCATCTAGCGTATTGATGAAGGCATGAGAGAGAATGTTTGTCTAGCCGCGACAGTTTATTTACTGATCCTCCATGATCTGGTGGCTGAAATTTGGTACTGCACATAAGGAAAAATTCACTCAATCTCCTTTTTAACTTCACATGTATCATCTTTAATTGAGCATTAACTCTCATTTTCCTCAATTTTCGGTTCTTTGGGACCAATTTTAGTTTAAGAGGATTTGATTCAGGTTGTAGAGACACTGTTTCTGGCATGACTGTTTCTAGCATGTATGAGTAATGACACTCTTCATCACCCTGTTTTTGTTTCTCAACATGAAAACTGTTAAGTGCTTGAGGGAAGGGTACTCTAACTGGGAAATATGGCACTTGTTCTTCCTGAGATGTGTTAACACTATTATCCTTATGGTCACCTATAGTGTTGGAAGTATTCTGCATCCCTACTTCTTTACCGCTCCTAGTGATTATGGCATTAACACCTCTTATACTGGATACCTCATGATCAGTCTGTGCCATGTGTTGCCCTTGTTGATTTGGTTGAGTCTAAGATGGGAATTTTTTCTTGTTTTTGCACACTCAGGACATTAGTCAATTTAGAGATTTGAATCCTAATTTCCTTATGGTCTTCAATGACCTGAGATATCAATGAATCAATCATTTGATTGGTTTTATTATGGGCTTCCATAAATGCTTGCATCATATCTTCTAAAGAATTCCTAAGAATGGAAGGTGTGTGATACTGGGGAGCACTATAACCTTTACGTTGTGATGTTTGACTCGGCTGATGAAAATCCTGTTTCCAACTAAGATTGGGATGGTTTCGCCAACTAGGGTTATAGGTATCTGGATATGTTGTATAAGGCTTCTGGTACGTCCCTAAAGTGTTGCAGTATTCCTCATATGTACCTCTCATCTCACCATATATTGGACACTCTTGGGGTTTCTAGGTGGGTGACCGATTGCATGGTCTTGCTATCTCTGGCTTGTAAGGCTTTTGTCTGTCTAGTTAATAGCTCAACTTGTGCCTTAAGATTATCCTCTTCCCTAAAGTGGTGTAGGTTCCTGCTAGAAGAAGTGTGTGTCATGTCAGTGTTATCCAGGGCATTAGGTCCAGTCCATGTATGGGATTTCTCAGCTAAGTCATCTAGGTACTCAAATGCCTCATCAAAGTCCTTCCTTATAAACTCACCATTGCACATTGTCTCAACGAATTGGCGCTCCCTAGGGGCCAGTCCATCATAGAAATAACTTACTAAACGCCAACTCTCATATCCATGGTGAGGACAACTAACTAACAACTCCTTATACCGCTCCCACGTTTGATAAAAGGCCTCACTGTCTCTCTGGGAGAAGGTGGAAATTTATCTTTTCAAGGCATTCGTCTTATGGTGTGGGAAATATTTATTAAAGAATGTCTGAGTCATTTCGCCCCATGATCCTATTGATCGCGGTCTTAAAGAATAAAACCAGCTCTTAGCTCTATCCTTAAGGGCAAAGGGGAAAAACTTAAGTCTAATTGTGTCAGTGGTTCCAAATCGGTCATGGAAGGTTGCTACTACCTCTTCAAACTCCCTAATATGCACGTAAGGATTCTTGCTCTCTAACCCGTGAAAAGTTGGAAGATATTGTATCATTCCAGGCCTAAAGTCTATATGTGGTGCATTAGGGGGAAACATGATGCACGAAGGTGTAGTTGTGCGAGTTGGGTGGCGGTACTCTTCAAGAGTCCTCCTAGGTGGTCTCTCGTATTCACTCATATTATGTGCGCTAGACACGAATGGTGTAGAAAAAGGATTTTCGAATGTGTTCTCAGAATATGAGCTTTCTTCTCCAGTCCTAACAAATCTACCAAATATATCCCTACGTCTAGACATGTAATTGAAGCTCAAATAATACGGGAAACAGGAAAAAAAAGGTATATAAATAACTAAAATGAATACTAAAATAAAATTACTATAAACAAAAATAAAAAGAACTAATTAAAAATAAAAATCTAAACAAAAATTAAAAGAATTAAAATAAACTAAATAAGCAAATAGTAATTAAAATAAATAATAAAACAATAAAACAATAAAAAAATGGAACGAAGTTACCGCTTCGCTGTTGAACAAGCAAACATGCTCCTTCAAGTTGTAAACCGTCTCCCCGGAAACGGCTCCAAATTTTGATTACGCCCAAAAATAACTTGCGGTTATCGCAGTATAGCTGGGGTGTCGATTCCTCAGAGAGAAGGTTACAATGGAACTAATTCACTTAAGCAAAAACGTTAACGGTAACTTAATAAATAAAACGATAAAATTGGTAATTAAAATAAAGATAAATAAAATAATGAAAAGATAATAAGAGAAAAACAACAAAGCGTCGGGAATCCCTCTTGTATCAAACTCCTATATTTAGTTATTGATTCCTTTTATTACACAATTGAGGGTTTCACATCCCAAACCAACAATTGGAAGATATTCAATTCTACACATATTCAAATTCTAAGGTAATTAATGAATATTTTCTCTATGTTAACAGCACACAAAAGTCATCGTTACGAGCTATCTAACGTCGACAATATACCCTCAGGCAATACTGCAGCAGAAGACCAACACATAAAATGACTTTTACCAGTCACAATTAAATTCGCAAATCACACATAGAAGAAGCATGACTGGATCTATATAGGATTTGACAAAACATAATTTCTGGATTAATAAATCAAAAGATAATAGAAAATAATAAACATCAATTTTATTAAACGATTAAAAGGTTCTTAGGAATCAAAAACATAAATAATAGAAATCAAACACAAGAGTTCATGCCTAACTTTGCCTAGAAGATTAGTTCTCCATAAAAGAAATAAAAATAGCTTGGGATTGGAGAAAATTATCGCTCTGAATTATCACGGCTCTGCGTCCCGGCCTCGCGCTCATATTTCTTCTTTGTTCAGCTCTCGGCACTGCAGCTTCTGTTTTTCCTTCTCGACAAAACTGCCTCTGGTTTATTTTTAATTTGTTTGCGCACAGCTTCACCTCTATTTGTTCTCTCGGCAGCAGCCCTAGGCTGCTTCACGCGTGGAGAGCTTCCCTATTTCTCAATTTGCATGGCTTTTTATAATAAACACATTGAACCCTAAGCTGGTAAGCCCACGTGATTTTCCTTTTTTTCTTTCTCAAATTCGGCACTTTCTCTTTCCTTCCAATTCTCTTTCTTCTTTGGTCAACAATTGTGGCACTCGGTCCCACCTTGTTTCACGCCACTTTGTCTAATATGAAGTTTTGGAATTTTGGTTTACTTGAACATTAATTATTGTCTAGGGCCCACGTGTCTTCCCTTTTGTTTCTAGCTCTTCACGCCACGTTTTTGCTTTCAAAAACCTACAAATAATAAAGAGAAAAATTACTAATATTAACTTAAATAATAGATACTTTCTAAATTAGTATGATAATGAAATTTATACAATAAAATATAAAATATATAACTAAATATTTAACAATAAACCCGAATAAGTGATGTTTCAAAGTACATTTTCATGCACTTATCAGTTTTCTAAATGCATACCCCCAAAACGAACTAGGAAGTGAACTATAACTAAACATAGATCTTATAATGTCTAGTAGGGTCCGATTTCTCCTCTCTGCAACACCATTTTACTGTGGTGTTCCGGGTGTTGTGAGCTGGGATATTATCTCATGCTCAACTAGGAATTCCTCGAAATCTATGTCAAGGTAATCCTCTCCACGATCTGATCGTACATTTTTGATTATCTTACCTAATTGGTTCTCAACCTCAGCATGATACTCTTTGAACTTTTCAAAAGTATCTGACTTGTGCTGCATTAGGTAAACATACCATATCTAGAATAATCGTCAATAAATATGAAGAACTATTCATAACCATCTCGGGCTCTTACATTCATCGGTCCGTAAACGTCCGAATGTATTAGCTCAAGTGGTTGATTGGCTCTTATACCTTTTCCAGTAAATGGTCACTTGGTCATCTTTACTTATAGACAAGATTCACAGACTGGTAAAGTTCCAAGCTTTAACTGGTTTAAAGCTCTATTCTTTATCAACCTATCTATACGGTCAAGACTGATATGATCAAGTCTAAGATGCCACAGATATGTGTCATCGTGGGAAATCTTTTACCGTTTTGTTTTAGGTTTTTCAACCTTAAACATTCCAGTGTTGAATAGTGACCTATGTGTTAACAATCTTAACACATATAAATTATTTTTTGAGTTTCATGTGCATATGGTTAATCCATTACTACCAACAATAACCAAATTATTATTAAAATAAACCGAAAAACCATCATCCAAAAATTTGGAAATATAAGTCAAATTCATGCGAAAACCTGGAATGAATAACACACTGTCCAAATTTAAATAACTATTATTTAAAAAACATAGACTGGAAACTCCCATTGCTCTCACTAAAATGACATCCTTTATCTCGACCCTCATGGTGTAGTCACCTTCAGCAAGGTCCCTACAAGAATCAAGCAGCTGCAAAGAAGAACAAACATAGTTAGTGGCTCCAAGATCAACATTCCTTGTGAACTTATCATCCTCCACTAATAGAGATTTGATAACAAGTAAATCATATTTACTTGTAGCCTTCTTCTTTTTCAGCTCATAAAGGTATTTAGGACAATTTCTTTTCGAATGCCTATCATTGTTGTAGTGGAAACACTTTCCTTGGGCTTGGCACCTTTAGAGCTTCCCTTGTTCTTCTACATCGGCTTTGCCTTAGCCTTTCTAGTGCATTTCTTCTTGTTCTTTGTAGATTTAGAAGATTCAGTAATATTTGCCTCAGCACTGGGCTCACTATGATCCACAAGCAAGGACTCGTAATGAGTGAGCTCATTGAAGCAACTGGGTCAAAATAAAAGACAACTAGTTCATAACATAGTTACTTTTAAACTACAGGAAACTCTACAAAAGAGTCTCCATAATCATAGTCACCTGGTTTCGCTCGTCAATACAAGCTCCATGGGTTTCGGTGATATTGAGATAGGTCATCATCCTCAAGACGTGCTCTTGGACTGATGTCTCTTCCTTCGTCCTAACAGTCATCGTTGAAACCATGGCCTCATGACGCTGACGCTCCGAAGGTTGCCCAAACATGTCCTGTAATGACTCCATCATCTGAGATATTGTAGCCATAGGCTCATGCTTTGCCGTAAGAAACTCGGACATCCCTGCTAGCAAGTAGCAGCATACTTTCTCATTTGCCGTGACCCATTTTTGGTAGGCATCGCGTACAGTTTGCCAGTGTTTTTGGCCGGCTTAGGAAGACACTCCTCCGTCAGTACAAACTTTAGGTCTTCACAGACCAGGATAACGTTCATGTTACTTTTCCAGTTGACATAATTTTTCTCCGTTAATTTATCGTTAGTGAGAATGACAATTATTGGAGAAACCATGGCTAAAATAAATAAAGTAAATATGCATTTAATATTCATTCATCGCATATTAAAATTATCAAACATTTAGGCATAAAATTAAACATGATGCATGAACCATGAATAATGAATTAGAAACCTAAGAGAATTATTATGACACAGAAATCTATCATCCCACAAATAAGTGCCCATGTAGGGTAAGTCAAATATTTACATGATAGATCGAGACAATCTCAATTGATTAATATATATGGGAATAACTCTTATTCTTATATTAACCAATCACCGTTTAATTTGATCAAGGAATTTCGATTAATATTTAATCACTCTTGTGTCTCGTTGTTTCGGAACCCTTGGACTCAACTAGTAAAGTGCTACTGTAGGGTAGGTCAGTTCACTAGATACATCTTGAGTCCATGTTCTCTTGGAATCCAAATTTGATACTGACCCAAATTGGACATCATCCGTAGGGGGATGAAAGCAAATTCGTCTCGATGCACCTTTTGAATCTCACATTTTTGAACTAATAACGGAGATCACATGATATGTAGTTTTATATCCCTCTCACACTCACTATTTTAAAATTAGGGTTTCTATTTTAAAATATCTAATCTTTTAATTTACTAGTGTCAATAAACTTATGGCGGCTAAAACATAACTCTTATTTACACTAGTACACTATTAGTGATCTTATCAATTTTAACTCTTAAAATTTAACTCACTAATGTCTATTAGTCTCTACTAATTATTTTACTCAATTAAACTAATTTAATTAAGTTAGTTTTAGTGACATTACTAATTTTAACTCTTAAAATTTGGAACACTAACAAGTTTAAAATTTAAAATTATAAACTGGACAAAATATTAATTAAACCATTTAATTAATCTAGGCACGTTATAAATTCCAATGGTACGTGGAGTTGTATCACAAGTGCAGACCATATTACCGTCCATTCGGAATCGGCTATGGAATTTACGTATGGGTTTCCATCCTATATACTAATGGAATTCATGATGCATTTATTATGCTCAATATTTTAGAATTTCCACTTTTAAATCATTAAACCAATTAATCTAATTCATCGTTTTTCATGCATATCATATTCCAATTTAACCATTTTAAATATCATAAAATCATATTTTATGTCTAGAATATTTATGCATCCAAAACATGTTATGGCATATGAAAATACAAGAGTAGACACCCTAAGTTATATGATATGTTATTCAAACATCTCGAATTAAACATACATACAACATAAAAATAATTTTGCATTGACCAGGCTCTTATTTTTCCTTTACTAATATAATATTACATAAAATTTATAAGGCATCCTTTAGTCTTCAAAACTTGCCCCATGGTGGTGTTGGCTCCTTTTCCGACTTTGGTACTCCAAATTACCAAAAAAAAAAAAATTACATTGGAAAATTAAATTACAACATTTGTAGAAATTGGACTTATGGCCTTACATCCCAAAACCAAAACCAAAATAAAAATAAGAGCCGAAAAAAATTTACGATCAATGCAAAAAAACATTCATCTCATGAATATTACTTTGTGCCTACTCATTTAAACATGCATATAATCATTTATATCTCATATAAATAAATAAAAATAGTAACTTTAAATGAAAAGGTGAAGGGTTAAGAACATTTTTCAATCTCGCTGTCATACTAAATGTAGGAATCACTTTTCTAGTGCAGCGAAAACACGCTAGACACCCAGGATCGGACTAGAAAATTTTTATGCCCTTCTCTTCTTCTTGCCGAATCTGACCAACTCTCCCACTGAAATTTTGCTTCTATTTTAGAAAAAATATTAGCCCCGGAATAGGCCCAACCAGTGGCACATAACTAGATTATTTTGGACTCGGAATGCGCCCAGCTCACTGCCCAAATCAGCCCATATATGCGTGACTTACACCAGTATTTTCAAGTATGATTTTTCTGTTAAAACAACCCCAACACAGTCCTAAAACACCCTAAATATTCCCCAAAAATTCTGGATAAAAAACAAATCGAACCGAGTCCCGTTACATAACTTTTATATGCTGCAGTGAGCAGAACATTGCTCATTGTCGTGTGATGTATTATAAGGAGAAGATGATGAATTTTTGTTCGACATCAAATAGCCTTTCGTGCTATATCTAAACTCTTTTAGATATAGCACCAACAGAAAATAGAGTTGGCTATGTTCACCAATAAATCTCTAAACTCTTTTAGAGATTAAAAGTCACACAAGTATTTTGTTTTTGGTTTTCTTTGTTCTTCTTTTCTTTTCTCAACTCTTGAGAGAATTCTAAGAACATAAAAGGTGGCTAGGGTTAGAATGAGAGATTTAGGCAAAAAGAAAATCATATTTTCTTTATATACTTAGGGTTATTAATTTCCAAAATCAAACAAACCTTTTTCCCTCTCCACTTGTAAAGTTTCGGCCACCTTAGAGATTTTTTCAAAGTTTTGTAAAAACAAATATTTAATTACTATAATGAAAAAGATGTTACAAAACTAAATGTGTTATCATCTTTTTAAAAGGTGTAACTACCAAAACCAAACCAAAGGTTTCCAAAAACCTATTTTTGGAAATTCAAAATTATAAACCCTTTTTATTAAATTATATGTAGTATAATTTAATAATATGTAATTAATAATTACCATATAATTATTAAAAACCATATATTAAAATTAATACATAGTTTCAAGTGTGACAAAATAATATTATTAATCATATTAATAATATATATTATACATATGTGAGTATATAATTGGACTATCCAATTATATTTAATCTGCTACAATATATCGAGCTAGCACGAGGACCAAACGAACTTACGGTTCCGAGCTCCAATAATCTCGGAATTTTATTAAGATCTTAATTAAGTATTTTGAATTATTAACTTCAGGTTATTCCATTAAAACCCCGAAGCTGCACTATCGTTGCCGCAAATAGATAAATTAAGCCAAACCATGTCGGTGTCTATCGATATAGTCATTACATACAGATTGGCCCTTCACGAGTATCTCATAATTAGAGTCGGATCATAATATCTGTTATACCCCTCTAATTATTTTTACCTTAAGTACCATTGATTCTCTAATGAACGATTTTTTCATAACCATTATGAATGTTAATCTTTCTATTCGTAATAGAAAGACTTAAGCGCTCTAACCGTTCAAGTACCAAATAACTCTTAAAGAAGATACTCATCTACTTCTCGCAAGAATGAGTGAATTCCATATCTATCTAAAACGTCCCCAGCTACATACCATACCATATCCCCAAGGTACGTAGCTATTGGTCGGATTGCTACACCAACCTCGCCTTTGTAATCAAAAGACATAGCATGCCTTGCAAAAGTTCGTAGTACACTTATGATTCAGATCAATCTATATATGACCATCAAGTAGATTGAAATGAATTTCTTTATCTAATAGATATTAGAAGAACTCATTTCTATATGGGCCCAGTCCTATTAAGGGTGGCAATGGGCCGGGCCAGGCCCGGGATTTGATAAGCCCTGCCCGAGCCCAGTAATTTTTTTGGCTCGGGCAAGGGAAAAGCCGGACCCGGCGCGACTCGGGCCCGGTCTCGGGCCGAGCTTTATCTGACCCAGTTTTTTATTAATAAAAAATTTAAATAGATTTTTAATTTATTAAATAAATATAATATATATAATTTATTATATAAATATAAATATAAATATATATATAATATTTTTAAGCCCGAGCTTATTGTGTTAGGCCCGACTCATGCCCGAGCCCGAGCCGGGCCTTTACTTCGCGGGCCTGGTCCATGATTTTTTACACTCGGACTGGGCCCGAGCTTTTTTGCCACCCTTAAGTCCTATATGATCACATCATATAAGGTGCCACCATTCTCATGTCTCCAATAAACTATCACGGATCAAGGTCGCCATACAATTATAGAATGGACTGCAGCTATAATTAAACCGCAAACAAAATGCCCGTTTTCTTTGCTCTCTATGGACTATTTTATATCACTAACTTCAAACTTAAATCCTCTTGTGTATGACACTCATACACTAAGTCTGAAGGCGCATGAGTAATATATCATAAATAAGATAATTTACAATATACGATATTGAACAAACACTTTAATAAATGAATAAAGCATCCTTTTATTTCATAAAATATAATTCTGTTTACATTACATGAATCTCTAGGGCATATATCCCAACAGCCAACGATCAGGTTGTAGGCTGAGGGACAATCCAGGACTAGAAATGTTGTGTGCTTGTTAACTGCTCCAACCTAAACTGGGAGGGATATTTCTCCAAAGGTAAACTTTTGTTCCCCACTAAAACCAACTAGTACCATCGACCAACGATTGATCATGTCCAATTTTATGCCCATGTCTGTTAGAGCAGTGGTGAAAATGATGTTGGCTGAGGATCAGGTATCACTAGTACCCCTTTGATCATGAAGTTAGCAACCTGCAAGGAGATCACTAGGGTCCGACTTGAGCTGCTGTCGTTAGTGAATCTAATGGTTAGATTGGTAAATATTCCTTCGATCGACATTGTAGATTGAAATGTCTCGACTGTAACTACTCTTGTATGTCGTCTGGCGGCTGAGTAAGAAAACTCCACTGACTTCAGATCTGCCTGAGATGAAATTCACTGTATTGTTAATATGTGGCGAAAGTGGAGGCCCTCTTCCCGCTCATTTCTTTTGTCTCTTTGGGCCATTGTAGCCTTGCCCTTTTCCGTTAATATCTCATATACCTTTTGTTTAGTAGCTCCAGAACTTCTAACCTCAGGGCAACGCAGTCAGTTGCAGTATGGCCAGAGTCCTAGTGGAACTCACATTATTTGCTTGTGTCTTTTCTTGAAGATCTGTCTTTGGAGCGTGGGGGCCATTTCACTTCATTTGCCATCTTTTTTGAGGATCGAGACGAGTTCTTCTGGTGAAACACTGAAGTTGTAGTCTGGGAGTCTTGGCCTGTTTGGTGACATCTTGTTCTGGACCCCGAATTGCAAGGGTCGACAATCAAAATCTCGGTTAAAAGGTCTGTGTTCCCTCCTTAAATGAGTCATTATGTCTACTAGTTGTAGAGCTTTGTCAATGAATTCTTTGGGTCACTTGGAAGGATCTGGGTTTTTTCATTGAGATGGTTAGAGGAACTCTATCTCTTTCTTATCTTCCTCCTATCTGATCTCAACTTGAGCTCGGGTCACGGCCTGATCCATAGTGTATCACCGGAACTTTGTTAGCTTCTTATAAAGCCCAATGTCCGCGAATAGGTCGTTCCTGAAAGCTTCTACTGCTATCTGCTGGTGGAGATTTGGGATTGAAATTCTTTCCTTGTTGAAACGAGCGACGTAGCTTCGAAGAGATTCTCCATTTCGTTATTTGATCACGTTAAAGTCGTCTGTGGTTTTTTTGATTTTAAAAAAGCTCGCGAAGTGCTCCATAAACTTGTCGTCTAGTTCTTGATACGATCCGACAGACCGGTATGGAAGGTTAATAAACCAACTGATGACTTGGCTCGCTAATGTCTCTCCAAACCCTCTACGTATTCCGGCCTCCCACTGGTGTTGAGTCAGGGCCATTAACATCATCTTGTACTTGTAGCGGACAACGTCTGAGTCCGTAGACCCGTCATATGACTTCATGTCCGAGGTGCTAAACTTCTGTGGGAATTCAACAGAAGTAATGGTCTCTCGGAAAGGAGTGTCTGAGATTGTCCCAGTCCGGCTTTTCCTCACTGGTAGTCTCACCCCAGGTAGGCTGTAAAGAATTGCATCTTTGAACTCATGCATTTCTTTGAGCATATCAGAGGCGACTCGTTGTGCCGGATCAGTAGGAGGGATATGGTGACCTGCCTGGTGGCCTTAAGAGTGGTTGTTTAGTGGCAGACTATTGCTAGCCACGTCGTTGAATGCCCCCAAGAGGTTGGTTTGTATGAAGGGGTCGTTGGGGCGATCATGGGTTACGCGCTGCTAAAAGGTTGAGGCAATTTCCTCCAATTGCTTTTGGAGGTTTATGTTGGTGTTTTGCATGACATTGTTCTCCTCCTCCAACGCTCTTAGTAATTCTTGTAGAATGGTCAACTGTGTGACCATGGGGTCTGGTGTTTGTTCGTTGCCAGAAGCTATGTGAATAGTTATGTTGAAAGGATTATATATTAAGAGATCTTTGTTTGCTATAAACCGAAGGGTCCTATGGTGGGCGTCAAATTGTAGACATTGGATTTCGTATTCGGTTTACAATCGAGAATTTATATGATGGGGCACTAGTGATCTTGTAAAATAAAGGTAGAGTGAGTGGAGAGTTTCTACCCACCGGTATGGTGGTTACCGTAAGCACTCTGACGCTCAAGTCAGTGGTGAAGACGAATGAAAAATAAAGGAAGAACAAGGTTTGAGATTACATTGACTTTCGTAGACTTCCGTGAGGGCGATAGGCAAGTGTTTAAAGGGCGATATACTTTGAGAGCTTTAGTATGAGTGTCCAAGCTGGAATGAATCGTCATTAATGTGTCATCATTATTTTTTTTAAATCATCATTAATTTCTACATAAATTGTATGAATAAGAAACTAGTTAATATAATAAAAGTGAATGGATTATTACGTTCACAAACAATATCCAAAAATACTGGAAATCGTATGAACACCTCGCAAAATTAGTTGGAAGGTAGCTCCTCACATTAGAAGTTGGCTAAATGAACAAAGTACCAATAAGCAATAACCAGAATTTACTTGAAACCCAGAATTAATTATTTTTCACCTCGGTAAATATGTTAAGTGTTAGTTTTTTAATATATTTTTTTTGTCCGTAAGAATGTGATTTGGTGGCAAAAAGTTTAAGATTTGGTTGTAATAATAAAAGATTTGGTTACCAAATCCTGGATTTGAGTCCGGGAATGTATTTCTTGTAAGATCCTAAGACAGCTTGGGTTTTTAGCTTAAACCTGAATGAGATGATTTGGCGGTGGATTTTTAATGTTTCTAAAAAAAAACAAAAGTGAGTTTTAGTTTAATGATACTCAGAGCCGACCCAATCTCTAATTTATCCAACTTGTCAACTTATCAAAATTTAATAGATTTTCTATTTACTGGTATTTTAAATTTTCAACAAACCCATCAAATTTCTGCTACCAAATACATTCTCGACCAATTTATGAAGCAGCAAAACAATTTTGCAGCATTTTAAGTTATATAATGCATAAATATTTTTACCATTGCCCGTAAAATGACCTCAACTAGACACCACATGGAATGAAACCACAAATGTAAGATTTTCTTAAAAAATAAGAAAGAAAAAGTAATAACACATAAATGTAAAACAAATATCAGCCAACACTTATAAGCCCGTTTGAACCTTTTACAACATCACTTGATATCTTGCTAGTTGAGACAACTAGTACCCAAACAAAAATCATGCGAATTTCATCAAGGTAGCTTCGTCTTATAGTTGGAGTTGAGACGTTAAATCTTAAATGGGGAAAGGAATACCGTGCACCTGAAATCAAGAGGTTTGAAATAACAAAAGCAGAGAGGCATACCCTAGGGAGCTAAGGAAGACATGCTTTTCTAGCTACAGAACAAAAGCCAATTAGGCTAAAGACAAGCAAAATCAAAGAGGTTTGATGACCTTACAAAAATAGAATTAAAGATTGGAAAAGAGGAATCATCCGATTAGTGTAGAGTTGTTAAGAATTAAATATCGATATGTAACGAAAGTGACACACTCAAAGTGATTTTTTACTCTCAAGTATAAGAGTGTCGAAGTAATAAAATAACCCGGTAAGTCCGGGGTCTATCCACATGGAATACATTTAGTAAAATAAAATAATAATTTGAGTGAAAATAAACAGATTAAATTATTTGAAATGATTGATAATTTTAAATTGGACTACAACAATAAAATAAAATGATGGGCTATGAGATCACTTTTAATATTTCAAATTTAAAAATCTCATTTTTTATAATATATAAATTATCATTATTACCAAGTTAATTTATTTCAGGAATTAATTATGCCAAAATATAAAAAACCAGCCATAAAGGTAGTGATAACATTTGTCTATAAAAAGTCTAATTAGGTACTCAATTATGCCAAATAAATAAAATCAGCTATATAGACGATAACAAAGTTTGTCAATAATTCATCCAGATTTAAATTAAATATTATTTTTAGATTACAATTCATATATTATAATATAAGTGAGATTAATATATCTATATTCTCATATTAAAAGCTTCATTTTTTACCCGAAATGATGAAATTAGCTACTCATGATTTGAAAAAAACATGCATAATTTTATTACTAAAAGAAAAATAAATTACAACAAAGCTTGAAAAAAATAAAATACACAAGACACTCTATTCTAAATTTTCAAGAGAATTCTCAGAAAAAAAATATGAAGAAAATAAGGTGTTGAACACCTTTATTTATAGTAGAGGGCTCAGTATCCTCTATGCAAATTTGTAAATTGAAAATTGAAAATTTATAAATTTACATGTTTGGTGGGAAGTGTCAATCCACCAACTTTTTTTTTTTATAATAATTAAAATTACATACAACACACTTTAGACTTTTCATCAATTTTAGTATTGAAAACTTCAGAACTAGAAAACTTCAGAACTAGTAAACTTGTACATATTTGAGTATTCTTTCATTTGAAACTGGAATCGCCTCAATCCGATATCAGAGTAAAAAATTATGGCCAAAATACGAAAATTACGCAAAGTTGGATTTTCGAAATTTTATACTGTTAGAATGCCCTTTTAAGTTTCTGGCCTCCAAAATCTAAATGTCACGTCCATTTTACTAGTTATGCATCTAAAGTATTATTTCACTTACATAAGAAATAAAAATCACAGTAAAAATATATAAACATAAATCAACCAGCTTATTACTAGTCCCTAGTAATTTAAGTGAAAACTTAAAAGAATTTTTTTTTATCCAAGTTGATAATTTTTTTTTCTAAATAATCAAATAAGTAAATTCTCATGTACTTGTACCATTCTTCCATACACACATAAAACAAAGTATCAATTAATTCATTGTGCCCACAATATTTACAGGTCTTGTTGAAAAGAGAGTAATATTTTTGTCCTAATTATATTTGAGTTCACACCTTTTTTTGGCAAAGAGAGTTTATTTATAAATACAAAAATATTTTTTTTAAAAAAATAATGATACATCTTTAATCTTTATAACGAGCTTTGGACCAATGACTCCCATACTAGTTGGCCTTAGGGCACTAGGTGTTTTAGGCACTGTATTTTTGCATATAAGTCCAGATGATGAGCCTCGTATGGAGGCACTACTCTTTAAGTTGTGGAAGTCGCGGGAAACGAACGTCGGAAGGGAAGTCGCGGGAAACGAACGTCGGAAACGAACGAGGATGTAACTTGTGTGCTTGTGCCCCTTGGAGGCTTACTCACTTGATTCAATACACCCATTGCTGGGACTTTGTCTCAGGAGGTTTGAACCTTACACGCTCTTTTTCCCTGCACGCGTAAAACCTGCGTAAACAATTTGTCTTCCACAAATCTCTTTCTTTCTTTTAAATGATTCGAAATTCATTCCTCTATTCTTTTTTTGTCTTGCGTTTTTACATTTTCTGCATCAACTGATTTTAATTACTAATTCCCTGTTGACACATTTCTATTCTTTTTGATTGAGTATTAGATGCATCCTCGACATTTGTCGTTAATAATGCTTGTAGGAGTTTTCTGCACAACACTTTACAGGAAACTTCCAAGCACAGCGGAAGCACGCGTTAGGCCACAAGATCGGTCATGGAAATTTTTTTTTTCTCTTTACCCTAAACGGACAGACTAGTGTCACGACCTTGTCATGCGGCATTGAGCAGTGAATTCACACACTTTGTGCTCAAGCAACCCTTTTTATGTATGTGTTTTGTTTAAAGAGAGAGGGAGTCACAAATTTGTGAGAGAGAATATGTTGAATAACTTGTTTATTACCTTCAATGATGTTTTGTTTATATACACATCAATTAAACCTACTGCTATAAGGTAACACAAAAAATTAATACTAGTGGCCCACTCTAAACAATGAAGGAATCATTGCTAATAAAAAGATATTTATCATCTACAAGAAGAAAAAAATATAACAATTACCCTCAGTTCATTATATGCAGCATGGTATTGGGGATACCTTCCCCTTGGTCCCCCAAAAGCTTCTTGCCATGTATCTATTAAAATAAGTATCTTTCCCTCACATTCAAGTCTGGCTGCAATTTTGAATAAAGAAAAAATGGTATAGAACAAGTTAGTGCTTGATGTGTAGCGAAGAAGAAAAAAAGTCCAACAGGTCAGCCAAGAAATAGGCACCTTCTTCTTTACTATTTTAACCATTTCATGTAAGACATCACGCTCAGCGATCTGCTGAAATACACTGTCACCACAATTCTTGCTGAGAGTCTCCAATGCCTAGATCAAAAAATTCCGGCAAAAAATATCACTCTTCTGTGTCATCATGCATATGGCAAGAAACAAGTAAATCATTATATAGACATGATAGACACTAAAATTCTCAATGATACATACTGTTTTCTAATAAGTTTAGAGGTATGTATACCTTAATTGTACAATAGGTAAATAACTAATTCATAGTATTTTGACATTAAATAATTTATGATTTAACATAAAAGCAATGTGGAGGAAGTTACTTACAAATAGAGCCAGCAGCTGTACTTTAGGATTTTTACTGCCCACGCGCTTCTTCAGTACTTTCAATGCATCTTTGGCTTGCCTGCAATACCATCCCAAAAGGATGATGAGCTCAATGATTATTTGTGCAATTAAACTTTGACAATTTTTCAATCCACCTTGCATCAAAGTATGCAAAATAACTGGTGTTTTAAGTTATGAAATGGTGAAAATGTGCAATAGAATGGCAGTGAAACAATCTGGCTAGCGGAGCAGTTGACGCTTGAATATGCGACTACAATTTCTCAAAGTGGAGAAGACATGGACAAGTTCAAATTCTGACTGCAACAATCAACTATAATTCAAATAAGAACACTAGCATCTTGACTCTCATTGCACAACCCGTCACGTTTGGAAGATTCTTGCGTGCTAGCAAACAGTACTATATGCAATGACTTTACAAATTCTGGCTTACGGCTTACCGCACCAGATCAACAAATAAATACCAAACAACAATGATCCTAACATGCATAAGTGTTCTTCTTTAAGACCCGATCTCTGCATGAATATCCTAACAAGTCTAACAGAATGACAGAGAATAACCAAACGGGACAGATCAAATAAGTAAATAACCACTCATAAGAGTTCTTCTTCATCCATGGCCAACAGAAGCTTCGTTTTAGTGGTTTACATTGACTGCTCTAAGAGCCATATCTGAAAGAATGTCAAGCAATAATAAGACTAGATGACCTCAACTAGCCCCTAAAAATTAGTATATGTAAGAACATCACTTTTCTTAACCAATTGCGGCCCACAGCTAGCTTCATTTGAGAGGATTACATTACACCACAGGTACCGTACACTGGAATATTCAAAAGTGTGCACAGCTTTTAACCCAAAACCCAGTATAGGACAAGACAACTCGTCTCGCCAAACTTACATGAGCTTCCATTAAACTTAGAAGCATACACTGATGCACAAGCATCACAGCTGATTCCCTGTTCTCCCTAGCACAAAAATATGCACCCAGTAAATAAACAAAACTTAAATGAGAATATCCAAATATCCATCCATCCAACTAGAAATTTACTAGCCCTAAATGCAAAATTCAAATCAAATAAATATACACAGTAAACTCAAATTATTAAATTCCAAAATTAAAAAATCAAAATTACCAACATGCAAGTAAATTAATAAAAACGATCAACCAACAAAACAAAAAACAGAAATAAAAAAGTCAAAAGATTGATACCCCGGATCCATGTTGATGATATCACATAACTCAAGGTTTATTGCCCAGTCTGGACCAATCAACATGTCATTAGTCGCCCTCTCAGCACACGCCGCCGCATTATTAGCCATAATTTTTCTGTCCCTTTTGCTCTTAAGTCTCCAAAACAATAAATCATAAATTTTAATCCTTGATATCAAAATTGAAGTAAAAATCATAACTTGTTATAATACATCCACAAAATCAGATCAATAAATCATCAAGATTAAGAAAAAATCCAAACTTGCAATCAAATAAAGGTTCACATGCCAAAAAAAAGTAATTGGGTTAGGATCTGAACAGAAGCTTACCAGTGAAAAATCCCCAGAAGGAGAATCAAAAAAGATAAAATTAAGAAATGGGTATATGCAAAATTAAGGGGATTATATGATAAGAGGGATTTATTGAGTTGTGTTTTTTGTCTGGTTGGTCGTATTTTGTTTTGCTTGAACCTTTGCTGTTTGAATATGAGAAGAACTTATTCTTGATTAATTAATTTTAAGAGAATTATTATTAACTATTTAATCCAAGTTTTGTTTGTTATAATGTTAAACGTAACGGCCTGTGATGCTACCGCTGTATGACAGACAATGACCCCCTTTTTCAATTAACTTGTACTTCTCGTTAAAGTTTACAAACATAATACAAGGGTGGTTGGTTATATGAACTAAAAATTCCAATAATTTTATAATTTAAAATAGCATGTACATAATTTATATATTTAACTAGTGAGAATCAATTGGTTCAGTTTATACAATTTTCTTTTCTTTTTTTTTTTTTCAAAGAGATTGAAGATTCGAATCTCATCCATCTCAAATTTGGAACATATATTTTGAGATTTTTTTTTAAATTCTAACATTAATCTTATATATTTTTGAGTTTGGAAATTCATGATCATTTTGACAACTTTTTTTTTTATGAAATTTGGATATAATATAAAAATATATCTTTTATATTTTAAATGTTGTGTAAATAAATTTTTTTATACTATAAATCCGAATTAATCAATATCCACACTTATCATGGTGTAAGATTTTAATAAAAAATATATCACGTTACTTGAACTCATAACATATTGCTTCTAAAGAAAGAGTTAGACTAGTTGATTTTAGACTAGTTGATTTGTCCTTTGTAAGAATATAATTTCATGCTTTTAAAAACTTATATTTACCTTTAGTATATTATTAATATAAGCCCCTAAGGGGTGTAATTTAATGATAAATATTTTAGTACTTGATTGCAAGTCTTGTATTCAAGTTCAAGAGATATATTTATTGTAAGAGCATAAGACATGTAGAGGTTTTAATTGCTCCATTTAATCTGAAATTGAATAGTTTTATGGCGGAGTTTCCAATATTTTCAGAAAAATAATATATTATTATTAATATAATTGGAACTTGGTTCTTAATAAAAGAGCTCTAAATTATAGTCAAATAGAGTTGTATAATTGAGAATAAAGTTTAAGTTTCTATTTTCTTAGAAATGATGTTTAATTTTTTTATATAGCCTTCTCCCATTTTCAAGTATTTTTTATTTAGCTAAAACAATGGAAAAGAAAAGAGGTGGAACATGGAGAATTTCTTATAAGTATCTTCGAATTGGGCTCACTATTGTTGTATGGTTCCAACTTCCACACTTCTACTTTAATAATTATTAAAAAAAAAAAAAATTACCCGCTAAAACAAAGCAGACTTTTTCTTTTTCATTTTTTCTGTATTATCATATTCTGTCACCAAAAGCAAATGACAAACAGGGCCCCATTCCAAACGCTTAAACAATTTTGTCTATTATTTTATTTCTATTAATTTTGTTATTATCATTTATTAATATTATTTTTGGATGTTTCTAATTTTGACTTTTCTAGTTGAACGGAGAAATTGATCCCAGCCGTCGACGCGTTTCTTTAGAGCCTACTGGGGCCCAGTGTGAACGGGTAGAGTTGGGCACCCAAAGTACACACAAAAAAGTCAATAAACTTAGGTGGGACCCGCAGCTTCCTTAGGGGTTGACCAGGTCGGAGCTGGAAATATAATAGCGGCTCAACGGATCAAGGTCCAAGTACCCGGTTTGGTCAAAATACTTTGCATCATTCATTAGCAAATTTTCCCCTAAGTTGACCCCAAGTGACAGGAATGTTATTCGTTTTCAGTTTTAGATACCTAAAAGTCATAACATTTTTACGGAAAATGCATTTTTATATTTTTTTTAATAAAATATTATCACAAATCTATTGTATATACAGTCAAACACTTATTTGAATCTCCTGTGTTAATTATTTATCCTGAATAACGTGTAATTGATCAATAAATACCACGTGTTACTATTAATTTTTTTACATTATTCTTTTTTATTTTAAAATATAAATTTTATATCATAACTTTATAAGAGTGTGTCATTGTTATTTTTTTCATTATTCTTACGTGATATGTGTGATAATATATGAATATCTCAATTTGAAAACAAAGTCTTTTCTCAATAGGTGGGTTGGTTACATGAATCTTTTGACGTCATTATAAATATATTTTTAAATATTTAAAAATAATTAATCGAAAAAATGGCAAAGAGCAGATGCAACATACTTTTGATAATTTCAAACTTTGCAGTTTATTAAAATCTTAACGGGTTGATGTATCGTTATCCAAAACATGTCGACCCATTTTCAAGGAAATGCTGTATCAAGTAAATGGGCCAAGATGTCCAAATTCTAAAATTTCTTATTTAAATGTGTGAGTTTCATCTAGTTGTTTTTTAAGTACATTTTTCAAAACACCTAAAGAAGTGGTAGGGTTAAAAAAATCATTTTACATAATTATCATACATTGAGATAGTTAAATTTGAAAATAGTATTATTCTTTCTTTGTATTGTTATTGCAATTAACAAACTTTATCACAATCTTCGGATACACAAAAATTCTTGATATTTCATTATTATTTGTTGTACGTGATTTTTCGTACAAGATCATGGCTTATGTCAATATTTTTTGGACCTAATCTCTGACCTATTTTATCTTATCATACGATGGTCGAATCGGCATGGATACAACATATGTAAATTTCATGAGGATGAAGAATTGATAAGCTTATTGACTGAGGAGCCTACCCGATGACATGAGTTAGGAGCTTATCTGAGGACTTACATCAGTAGTTCTCTCAATGACTCATATATCATAATTTTATTCGACCACATGACTATAGACTTTTTTCATAGACTAAGGCATAGATTTATCCGACCCCCAAAACTAGTATCGTAATCTGAATAGGAAAATGAGGGATACACTGATTCAAACAAGGAAATAAGCTGAGTGTTCTAATAAGATAAGAAATCATAATCTTATCTTAATTATATGAATTATATTATTGTAAAGGAACCTACTTGTATAAAAAAAAGGAAGCGACTTTGGGGTTAGATCTGTTAGGGTTGGTGCTCGGAGTGCCAATCCGGATCATACTTATGTCTGATTCATGAATACGAACAATGCATTTTTCCATAATATTAATTATTTAATGGTAGCACCTCTTGTCTTTTATATACATATTCGATCTAATTACGATTAAATATCTAATTTGATTAGATTGAAACTAAATCTGATTTAGTGATACGTGTATATTAGACAAAGACCCTAGGATTTACAATGTAGTGTGTAGTTACAACGTAGTTTGTAATTGACATTGGGAAGCGTCACTATAAGTTGTATATCCTTAAATAAAGTTCATGGTCAAGATTTACTAACACGGGTCGGTTAGTAAAATCTGCTGAGACCAGTACATGTCGTATATCGTGACTTGGTCCGATGATTTATCTCAATGAACCATGAGTCTCAGGAGACTCATATAGACATGTAGGTGTTTATTTGATAAACACTGAACGACTCACTGAAGATTTCATAATAAATGGTACACCAACGTCAATATGAATCTTCTCGAGTTTGGCGAGCATTATGGTCCTTCGACTTGAGATACCACAGTGGATATATGAGTTATCCTCCCCACTTTGATGGCAGTCACGTCACCGATCTATTTAGATCAGACTCCTCATGTTCGTTGGGTGTGGATTGATGCTCATGATATCCAGTGCGTATAAAGATAGAATCTGTCAGTCATGTGTACATGGCATAGGTATCCTACACGTGTTTGCGATCTAGTAAATCCATGGCTGTGGTATAACTTCGAAAGTGAGTTCCGAGTGTTATTTAGAGATCGTAAATTTGAAAGTCGACTATATTATACCATAATGATTTGACGTTCTTATCTATATCCCAGGTATTATATGGATAACCTGTGACGGAGGGATTATATACGTATGCAATAATCTCAAATTGCATAGTTTAGCGAGATTATCTGTGGTCGTCATAATTCATGAGTGGGTGAATTATGGACACGAAATTGGATTTCGTGACGAATAAACCTAAACTTAGAGAGTCTCACAATATGAAGTGTACTCGTTGAGAACTTGGGCAACGTGTTATAAATAATACATATTATTCACAATACTTTATCGGATTAAATTAGTTAATTCGAATCGTTTAGTTTGTAAACGAAAATACACATGCAAATGGTATTTTAGTCATTTTACATATTTGATGTATATGACAAGTGTCCAAATAATTTA
>SKCR01009006.1:0-45061 GCA_019454045.1 Zanthoxylum bungeanum | reverse complement strand
TATTTCTAATATTTTAAATATATTAAAAGATAACACTTGAATTTTGAGATGAACTTTTCAAAGTCGGGAGTATTTACCAACCCTAATTTAGGGCAGGCTAACCATTGAAACAGCTTTTGATCTTTTAGCTTTTTTTTTTTGGCCTTATTTATATTAGATTGATGGAGAAATGGAATAGAGTTGATTGGCTGGTTTATTAATTTTTTACCGCCTTACTTGTGTTGTCCATGAAATGATAATGGGTGACCTTCAGTTTCATGGTGAGTTTACATGAAGTTAAAAAAAAAAGCACTTTTTGGTTTAGTGGATAAACTTTAAAATATTGATTGTTTAGGTTTTTGATTTGTATATTAAAAGAGATAAACAAGTTTATCTTAATTTGCCGAGTGGAGGAGCAAATTCAATCAGCATTCGTCTACTTTGTGAGATGAGTAAGTGCATATTAGGTTAGGTTTCTTTCCTTGTGTTAATGGCTGGCCTGGCCTTGGCCTTGGCTAGACCCGGCCACGGTTTCGGTTCCGGAATCGAATCGTAATTGGACCGGTTCGGTTGGGGTTCCACCCCAACTCGAACCGGTCCGAACCGGAACCGAACGGTTCCGGTTGGAACTGTCGGGTACGGCCCCCAACGGCTACTATATATCCTGTTTTATCTATTATTGCTAAAGAGATATTGGCAGCACCTATTTCCACAGTTGCGGTTGAGCAAGCTTCAGCTTGGGAGGTAATATATTGGAAGCTAGGCGATCTTAATTACATCTAAGCACTTTAGAAGCACAACAACTTGTGTGGATGATTGGACTCGAGCTGATCTGAGACAACAAGAAGAGCCCCCGATGATTTTGAAGATTGTTCGATAATGCTTCTGCAACAAGTGCAAGCGGAACCGGAACCGAAGGATCAACTGATAATGATGATTGATAATTGTAAAATTATAATTTACAAAGGGGATATGTCTTAAACTTGTAATGGAACTACGTGAGCTTTGATTTCCTCTCACCCTTGGAGGATACGTAGGCAACTTAAATTTTTAAAAATTTAAGCTCAAGCTCTTCAATGTAATAAATTTTTTTTTATTTATAAATTTAATCTCATTTTTTTAATTAATAATTTTCTAAATAATTAAAAAAAAAGAACCGAACCGGAACCGAACCGCCGGCCGGGTCTAGCCTTGGCATATAAAATGTTTGCATGTAATGATACATGCATGTTTTATTTTTGTGCAATCCATGTGAATGGGATGTTCTTGAATTTCGTGAGTGTTTCAAAAATAAGACGCTTATTAATCAGCCGTCTACGTAGACTATCTTCAAAACTGCGTATACATGGATTAAACCCACTCCTACCAGTCCCCAAGGGGTGTGACTTGGTGTGTAGGGTCCAGGATCCCACCTTGAGGTTCTGGGTTCGAATCCAGGGGGTGCACTTCTTGTAAGAGCCTGGGACAGCCGGTGGGTTTTACCTGCGCCACGGCCCAGAATGGGTGGTTTAGTGGCAGAGTTTCCATCGTTTCCAAAAAAAAAATTTTTTTGTTTTGTAAAATTTTTTTGTTTTACATCAGCTTGTTGTAAAATTTTGTTCTAGGTTACCATCTTTTGTTTTGCATTTTTACTTATTTGGGCAAAGAGTAAGGGTTATGTGAAGTTTATATTATGAGCATTTGCATTTGCATTAAGATGAGAAGAAGAAAAAAAGTTTTAAACTGTGTGTGGGTAGATTTGTTCTAAGTTCTAATAAATAATGACAATAATAAAGTGGCCCCATCCGACTTTTGAGTGCACCCCCGTTAGTTGATAGCCGGTTGAAGAGTTAACAGAATTGGAGACATGAAAATAGGACAAAACAATATGCCCATTTGATGATTGGAGGAACAAAATCATGCTTGTTAATGTGTAACTTGACAATTTGAGCTTAAAATACATGTGGGGTTTTAAAGTGGATTTTCTTTTTTTAAGAAAATAATTAAATTGTCCATTGATCATATACATACAATTGTCGATTGTGGAGTTAGGTTTAGTGTCATGAATGGACATCCTAAGGGGATGGTTTGATGATGTAGGGTTCAAGATTTCATATTGAGATCGTAAGTTCGAATCCAAGAAATACGTTTTTTATAAGAGTCGGAACAGTCGAAAGTTTTTTCTACTCCACTTAAGCCCGAAAATGATAATTTAACGGTAAGATTTTCAACGATTTAAAAAAAAAAAAAAAAAGTCATGAGTGGGACCGCTGAAAGAGTGTTAATATATATGGTTATATGGAAGAAAGAAACAATTACGTGCTCCAATTACAATCTTTTAATTTGTATCCCTTTTCTCACAACCAGAAATCACAGTGTCTCTCTGTAGGAGATAGCCTTGGCTCTGTTTCTGTGCCTTCGATCAGCACAAGCAAGCAGCAGCCATCTCCCTATTACCTTCACGAAAAACTAATGCAACAAAACCAATGGACAAAAATTAGTGTATATAGAAGATTATATTATTCATATTCATATTATGATAATTATTTCTAAGACATTTCGAATTTAGCATCCTAATTTTGGGAAGTGGGGGCTCACTAAAGTTGGATCCCAACCAGCTGTAAATGAAATTGACAAGTTCTAGGATCACATGATCATGATGCCAAAAAAAAAAAAAAAGAGTTCATTTTCCATCAAGTTGTAGTTGTAGTGGAGCTCAGACAGAATTGAGAATTTTATTGGCATCACAGTAAACAAAATACAATACCAAATGCAAGTTTCAATGGAGGAAAAAGGATACGCAATAATGGCGAGACCTTCGAGGATTTGATAAAATATTATACTTCTCTAGAAACTCCAACAAATTCACTGATTCAATCCATGCCACCTTTATTTTCCTGAAAAAAGGTTTATGCTTGCTACTAAACTCTATCTATTCTTATATGTCATTATATGCTCCCATCCTTCAAAGGAAAAAAAGAAAAGTAGATCGAGATATTATTTATACAATTCAATAAGACTACATGAAATGGAGATGTGCATCTTACATGGCATTATATGTGCCCATCCTTCAAAAAACAAATCGCTATAACTCTTTAAAATTAATAAAAATAAAATAAATTATAAGATGGTTGTGAGACATGTAATGCATTACGAAATATAATGTTAGACAATAAAGCATCAGTGTGTCCAAAAAATGAGGATAGATGAGATGAGAATTCTTAAATGGATGCGTGGGTAGATTAGAAGAGATCGAATTAAAAATTTTAAAAAAAATCAAAAGAAAATTAATGTAGCACCGATCAGAAGAAAATGAGAGAAACACGACTAAGATGGTTCAATATGTACAACGCAGATCTCTAGATTAGAAAAAGAGAGTAAACAGTATTGTCATATGACAAGTGAGGTAAAGGAAGAACTAAGTTGATATGGATAAAAACCATAAAGAGAGAGCTTAATGAAACAACAATTTCGAATACAACACAATATATAGCATCAAATGATCCATGTAGCAGAGATCTTAGTTACTGGGAAAAAGTTTTGGTTTGGTTTGATTATGATATGCTCCCACGTGGGTCATGTGATGCACATACATGATACATATATTCTCTCTGTACACAAGGCATATTTTGAAGATGAGTTTATGCATGCAAATCAAAAAAAGGATAATATGTTATAATGCTAAGCACGGGAATCTATTCAAATTTAACAGCAAGTAGCTGATTCAAATTGTACATATGACAGGCAATTTAAATGCTTCCCAGGCATAGGTAGAAAGCATTGCATCCAAGCATTTAAAGCAAAAGCAAGCTTTTATAGATACTGATAAGAGCAATAAACACAAGAATTTATTCCAAGGTTCAGATTCAAGCAAGAAAGAGGAGAAAAGAAAACATAACAATCATAAAGACGTGCCCCCATCGAAGTTTCAATCAGCACAACTCAATAGATTCATACAACAAATTCAGTCACAAAATGCATGAGATTCCAATACATCACGATATTGGACCACAAGTGGGAGATCAACTTTAACTTCAGATAAAAAGAGGAATAAATCCCAAATCAGAAACAACTTATCTTGATTGGTAAGTACAGTTGAGACTAATACTGGGACCTAAAATTGATGCTTCACATACTATTCCATTTCATTTAGCCATAAGGCAGCATTTCTAGAAGTGACCTGATTTTCATCAAAGCAATGCTCCACTCTTTCAGATAGCGCTCTCATGCAGTATCGCGTGACAGCAATGGTATTTAAATAGTTACATTAAAGTTCCCATCATGGTTATGCATTTATGTTCCTTGTTTCTCTGAGATGCATATACTCGAAGTGTCCACCATTGACATTGTTAATGGAGTCTCTTTGAGTATATGACATTATTTGGATACAGTGTTTATTGAGTCTTCAACAAGAAAACTTCTCAAAACTTCCATGGAATTTGATTTATTAGACTCTCACAACTTGGAAAACAAAGTAGGTTCAGCTGAACTTCAATTAAATTACTATGTTGACAAGCGAAAAAAGCCATGCAATCCAGTAGTTTGAAAATAAAAGATAATGAAAACCTCATAAAAAGTGATTTTCCAGCTCAAAACAAAAGCAAATACCTTTTATAAATCAATAGAAGTAACAATAACTATTTACAAATTCTTGCTGCATGTTAACATTTAACCATCTGTGTTGATTGAACACCATACAGAAAAAGGTACAACACAATACCTCATGGGAGGGCCCTGGGCTTCTGAGCACTAGATCGGGGAATAGCTACTATTGCTATAAGTCCACCAGCTAGCGCTGAAACTGCCCCAACAGCAAATGCTGGTGAGTTTCCACCACCAAAGAGTTGATCCCACGGTCCACTTCCCAAGGACACCACAATCTGTTGGCAAACATCAAAATCTCATGGCCTAAGTAGCTATAAAAACACAGTTTATCAACATTTTATGAAAATTTTAAGCATGGCGTTGAGATCAGAAACATTTTGAGTCCTATAATGCCTTATAAAGAACTGGTTCTTGGATCTATATCAATCAGAGCAGAAGTACAAAGTCATCAAATGCTTCCAGTGGCAACATTACTTTGAATGCTTAACAAAATTTGAAATTGAGTGATGCTACAAAAAATTCATAGTTTGTATCCGAGTGATGTGGCATATAAGGTGTCATCATTTGATAGATGGAATTTATTATCATATTAATGATGGAAAATAAAGTCAACCAATACCTACAACATGTCAAGTAATGACTGGTGGTACATTGCCTGGGATACAAACTATGTATCCCAACTAAGAAATAAGAATAGCATTGTTGTTCAAAATTTAATAACGAAACATAATATTTGCAAATTTTCTACAGCTTCCACAGACAGCTGGTAATTCTTATATGTCTTTTAGCCGCTGATGTCTTAGAGTTTCTGAATAAAAAATTTATAGTAATCCCTCCTCCCTACTTCAAGAGCACCAAACTGAATAAGGTTCTTTATTGCGGAGAATGGATCTTGTTCAGAGGTATATTATTGCCACCATCACAAGGAGGGACTCTATCACGAAAATGAAAATGAAAATAAGTAAAAATGAAAATAAGTATAAAGCTACAATATACAACTGGCTCTATTGTAGCTTCTGTTCTGAAATAATTACACTTGCACTGTTTGTGATTGTGACAGTATCATATCACCTAGTATCACATTAATGTAGGTTGGAAGCAAAGTTGAAGGGAACTGTCATTTACTATACCATTTAACTACATACAATTACTAACATTTAACTTCATGCATAATTGAATTTTTCTTGATGCTCATCATCATCTAATATCAATTATGTAAGGTTGCGTTGGTCTTTGAGGTTTTGGGGAATCTGGGAATTTGAACTTCTTAAGGCTGAATTTTTGGACAGAAGTTTGATGGCATATAAAAGTTTATACATGCAAGAGATAGCAGGAGAAAGGGAGAGGCGAGAAGTTCTTATTTTAAATAGATATTTTCAAGAATTAATTTGAAACAATATATTTCCCCTAATCGTTTACAGGAACAAAAATTAGCACAGCATTAAACTCATCAAGGAGCTCTACTTCAAAATTCATGGCCACCATTGAATATCTAAAATTTTCCCATTACTAGCCAACAATTAAATATGTATGCAATTACTTCTATTAGGAACAGGCCTTTATGCCAATTTTTTCTCAGTACTGCACTAAAAAAAAAAAGGAAACTGAAGTGTATGTCTTTACAAAAAGAAACTCAGAGCATGAAGATACCTGTGGGATCACAATTGCCAGATTCAAAACACCCAATGATAAACCTGCATGTATCAACCATCATCACAAGCAGTCCCAATGCCCCATGGCCACATCTCAAAAGAAAAATTTTTAAACATAAAAGCCAAAGAGATGCCCACCTTGGCCAAGTCCCAAAGGCTCGATGCGTGTGGAAACCAAAGCATAAGGAACGCTATAAGTTATCTGCAATTAAAGGTCGAATTACATATTTATTTCAAGCATGAAATGATGTTTTTGTTAAAGTAAAAAAGAACTTGGGTCAGAAGACAGTGCACCAACAAATTTGGCCTCCCTCTCCTAAGAACTACATTGGATCAAAATGTCAGTGATCAATGAATCTGGCCTCTCTGGTTCTCTCCCTTATGGATCATGGTCGGGTCTCTCCTCAGTTTGGGATGTTCTAACAGATGATTTCGTTCTAACCATTCAATCTATAGGCAATTCTTCATTGGATTGGTAATCCTATCCTCGCTCCTCAGAAAGCACATAAGCACTTATAAGAGGGATCACAGTATATAATGAATCATATTAGGTTTAGCTATGGTGATTAACCAGTTCAGATTAACTGTTGATCCCCGTGGATGCATAGACCATCCAGACAAGCAAAGTCCATGCAACCTAGTAGTCTCAATCCTAAACCCTTTTTCGTCCCTTAAATCTTGAGAGAAAATGAATAGAGAATATGAAGTCTTTTAGGTGGAACTAAGAAACTTACAGCCAGTGGAACACCAAGAACTGTAAAGATTATAAGTGCAGCTATCACTATGCCATATGGTGGTAGATCATGGCCTCTATAGTCCATGTGGCTTGCCACATAGTATAGTATGAGCATTGCGAGAAAGCAAAGAGCCATGAGAATATTCGAAATTCCCCATACAAAACCAGCACCCCATTTCCTGCAGAGCTTCTCCATGAGCAATGAAGTTATTCCCAGAACAACTGAATTTAACATCAAACCCAGCGAACCCATTCGGACACCTGTAGTATAGTTCAGCCCTTCATTTGGCTCGCCGCCATAGATCTCTCGACCCATCCAATCAGTGTCAAAGAGAATAAATGGAAACCATCCAATCCATGTCAGAGCAGTGACAAACAAGATTATCCATATAGTACCTGAGAAGTATCTAAAAGTTCCAAACAATTCCCAAATGAAAGCTTCTTGAGCATGGCTTGATTGTTCAGGACCTTCTTCAGAAAAGGGAGTAGATTGGTCAAGTGAACCTAGAGGAACTTCATGAGCTGCAGAAGTGCTTATACAGGTAGTAATCACAATAAAAACAATGTCAAGGAGGAAAGCAGACTTGAGATTGGCACAGTCAACATTGCATGCGGTGGTAAGAGTAAAAGGAAGAATCTTGAACCAACCACTGAATGATCCGGTGGCATAGCCAAGAATATTACCAACAGCCATGAATAGCGAGAAGTAAGCATTTGCCACTCGGGTCCTTCGGTGGTCCTTCCCTAGCATGACAAAAAATACGAGAAACAAAAGGTCATTTTGCTGCCAGATTTTGTAAATTTGATCTTTTCTTTTTCTGCTGCATAAGTTTGATCTGCATATGGAATGTGTTTGCATGGGAGCTGATCCAAAAGCTAGTTTTTGGGTTGAGTTAGACTCATGAATTTCAACAAATACCATTGTCCAATTCCAAACATTTACAACTAAAAGAGAAGACATGCCTCCACTAATATAGAAACATTTCTCTTCATAATAACAAGTTTTTTTTTTTTTTTTTTTTTTTAAAATCAAATTCATTAGTCATCTCAATAAGATATCATTGCAATAGTTTAGGAAATGCTTCTTAATTGTTTCAAAATTTAATCACATTATCAAGTACTATAGTCAATCCTAACAAACCAATTATTTCTCCGGAAATAAATTAAATACTCACCAAACTCAGACACCCCAAAAAGGAAAATCATATACTGCAAATTTAAAATAATCAGTAGGGCAAAATCGCCAATGCAGCTGAAATAACTTCTGTGAGGCAAATGTAAGTAATGTAGCATCAAATCATCTTTAAAATATCGCAAATCCACGATCAATTATTACTTTTATTCTTAAAAAATATTCCGACGAAAGTGAGATTTCATATTGTCACCATTTTAGCATCTAAACTACAACCAAAAATAAAAATAAAAATAAAAATAAAAAACGAATTGTAATCAATAAAATTAGATACATACCAGTAAGATCAGCGAGGAGAGCTCTACAAGGACCTTGGGTCATATTATTAGCAACATCAAGAATCCAAAACCCGAACACAAAAACAGCGATCGCTCTCGGCCGAAAATCGCCTCTATCGCCAAGCATCCACCCGATATCTGCGGCATGACCAATTAGCAAAACGGCAATAGCAATCGAAATGGTACCGGCGACAATAACGGTCTGCGACGGCCAAAACGGCTGGTGCATCGGTCGCTGAAGTGGCCAACAAGAGGCTGGACGAAGAGGCCAGAGAGCGGGCCACAGAGCCAGATGATACTGGCCCAAGCGTGCGGAATTCCGAGCTCTTGCACGTACGGAGTTAGGAGAGAGAGCTGGAGAGCCCAACCGAATTGTATGCCGCAGGCCACAGAGGCTACTGTTAGTAGCTTCCGCAGTGGAACTTTGGGTCGGACCGGCGGTCGGACCGCTGCCCGAGACGTTGACGCCCTGCCCTTGGACCGCTGCCTCTCATCTTCAGGCATCTGTTTCTTGAATTTGAATCCCAACAAACGTGGCGGTTTCTTTTGATTGATCAGTGTGGACTGGAGGGAGGGAGGAGTGTGAATTTGGAGAGCTTAAACGGGTGGAAATAAGACCTTGCTTTTCGATTTATTTACAATAATACCCGTTGTGGTTATATCTTATAACTTAAAACCGATTATTTAAAGTTTTAGTTCAAAATGAGGGTAATTGTTGCCCGATTTTGTATACTATAAAATTCAGATCGACGATGATATGGCTGAGGCTGACTGATTGTTCGGAATCTGGAATTACTGAAATGACTAAATAGCCCTTGTACAGAAAGTAATATGAGGTTATTAATGGTAATTACTAATTAGTACTAAACATGTGTATTAATTTTAGAGAAAGGACAAATGAGGCTATGATAGGGTAGTAGGGTGGTTGTGTCTATTGATGTGATATCGTAGAGTTGAGGTGTTTGACTTTTAGGTAATAATAATATGGGGTCTCTCAATATTTTAATTATATTTAGCAACATCATTAATTAAAAAAATTAATCGGGGTTATAGGTGCTTAATACGTCTTGGACAAGTACACAGTCGGATGATTATAGTCTAATTGCAAAAGTTTTCTTGTCTTTTATGTCATCGACATGTATTACCAGCCAGTGCAAATATAAAAGTGGCTGCTCCATTAAATAAAAATCGGGATCCGGTCCGGGATAAAAACGGGTCGAGACGGGTCCTATAAATACAAGCTCGGCTTGGGTAGGGTTTTTCAAAATCCGGGTCCGGATCGGCCTGTTATCACTCTTACAACCATTATTACAATTTACAATGAAATTGAAGAACTTTATTAGTTCAAGTCGGATCGAAAGATAATTTATCCACCTAAAGTTATATATCCAAAAACTACTCCAGGTGGGAAATTTTTTTATGGAGATAAAGTCAGTGCGAAGATGAAATCATGAACCATTCCAAAACGGATAAATACATGCGATCCCTTCCCACAGGGAATGCTCTTCATCGGGATAAAATTGTATAAAAATTAAAAGTCTTAATCCTTCTCAAAGTAGACAAATAATCTCATAAAAGAGTAACATAAAAAACACATTCAACTCAATATCTTTTTGTGGTCAATTAGTGTCATTAAACAGTAATATAAACATGCAAATCAAACAGATCAAACTACCAAAAGTAGATCTAGATGCAAAACCCTAAAACCAGAAAACTTGAAGACAAACCAAAAATTGAGATTACAGAATTGTCCAAGTCGAGATGATCTCTGTCCTTAAGAACTTATTGGCCCGTCACAGTTGCTCTACTACGGTTTCGTATTGCCAACGTTCTCCCAGGATAACTTGGATGCTACTTGTACAATGAGCACTCCTAACAAGTTTATGAACTAGGAAGATGGTGGATCTTTCTCAAAACCAAAAAAATAAAATGTCTGGAGAATTTGGATATTTATATGTCTTATCTTTTTATTAAACCCATATCCTTAGATTTGGAGTAAGGACCCCTTATAAGGAGTGGAGGGGTGCCATAGGGCACCCATGGGGGTGGGGTTGCAACCCTCCATAATTGTAACCACTCAAGCACCCATTTGCCATTCAAAAAGACATATATACCCTTATGAAATAATTGAAGAATTTTCAACAATCCCCCACAATTCTTCAAATATTCATTCAGACACGTGAGAGAGATCCCGTGAGCTAAAGCTGCATCGAAATAGGTAGTTTTCGCCTTGAACCTTTCCTAGTGAATGACAATCGGATTTACTTGGCAAACCAGTGACCCTTAGTCTTGAACTGTTCTGCCGTTGGTGTAAACCAAGACAATTGCCAACACACAGCTTTAATTCGACCATTTTCCCGTTCTACGGTTGTGTTCATTTTGGCCCTGAACAACGGTTCTGGATTCATCAAGCACTTTAGGGTAACCCGCCTTTAAAGGTTCCCATGGAAGCGGCCTCACTTCTTACTTGAAATAAGTGATCTACTATGAAGAGGTAATATGTCTTTACCCCCATTAGGACTCATCTCCTAATATAGTGATCATTAAAAGCCTTAGCTTATCCTAACCAATGACAGACAGCACTCAGCGTCATTATCAGAATGGGAAAGAGTACGAAACTCTTCAGTGCTCGTTTTGAATTGCACAAAGTTTTAGTTGTCCCTTTTGAACCTAGATCTTGGGATCTCCAGTCAACTAGGTTGGGTTTCCACAATGACAATTCTTAGATTATAGGCTTCAAGCCCATTCCCCTCGATGACTTCTCAACTTGCTCTCGAGGTAAACCTTTAGTTAGTGGATCCGCTAGGTTTTCCTTCGACCTGACATAATCGATCGTTATTATGCCACTTGAGAGCAGTTGACGTATGATATTATGTCTCCGACGTATGTGTCAATACTTACCATTATACATTGTATTTTGGGCTCTCCCAATAGCCGATTGGCTGTCACAATGTATGCTTATTGCTGGCACCGGTTTGGGCCAACTAGGAATATCCTCCAGGAAGTTTCTAAGCCATTCTGCTTCTTCCGCTGTTTTGTCTAACACTATGAATTCTGATTCCATAGTAGACCGGGCAATACATGTTTGCCTCGAGGATTTCTGTGACACGGCTGCATTACCAAGTGTGAAAACGAATCCACTCGTGGATTGGAATCCACCGTATCAGATATCCAGTTAGCATCGTTGTAACCCTCTAGTACAGCAGGATATCTCTCGTAATGTAGCCCATATTTTGAAGTTTCTCTCAGATACCTCAAAACTCTTACTATGGCTTTCCAGTGGTTGTGTCCTGGATTGCTCGTATATCTGCTAGCAAGCGATTCACAGCTTGAGCGATATCAGGTCGTGTGCAATTCGTGAGATACATCAGACTTCCGATGATTCTCGAATACTCTAGTTGCGATATGCTTGAACCAGTATTCTTTGATAAATGAAGAGTTAGGTCTACAGGGGTTCTAGCCACATTTATATCCCCTTTGATATATTTATCGAGTATCTTCTCAATATAATGAGTTTGTGATAATATATATTCGTCTGATGTTCTAGAAATCTTTATTCCTAGGATCACATCAGCTATCCCCATATCTTTCATATCAAATCTGCTGGATAACACATTTTTGGTAAACTGAATCATTTCATGATTACTACCAATTATCAGCATATCGTTTACATAGAGACACACAATGACATATCATTTTTTAGTTGATTTGGTGTACACACACTTATCACACTCATTGTTTTGAACCCATTTGACAACATTTCTTTGTCAAATTTCTCATGCCATTGTTTCGGTGCTTGTTTTAATCCGTACAAGGATTTTACAAGTTTGCACACCTTCTGTTCTTGTCCAGAAACACTAAACCCTTCTGGTTGTTCCATGTAAATCTCTTCATCCAAATCACCATTCAAGAATGCCGTCTTTACATCCATTTGATGTATTTCAAGACCAAATATAGCTGCTATGGCTATGAGCATTTTTATCGATGTGATGCGAGTCACTGGTGAATATGTGTCAAAGTAATCAAGGCATTCTTTTTGTCTATAACCTTTTATGACAAGTTTTGCCTTATACTTATCTATTGATCCATCTGTTTTCATCTTCCTTTTGAATATCCATTTGTAGCCCAGCGGCTTACAACCTGGCGGAAGATCAACCAACTCCAAGTATGGTTCTGTATGATTGAATCAATCTCACTGTTAATAGCCTCTTTCCAAAGAGGTGCCTCCGGAGAAGCCATAGCTTCTTTATAGCTTTAAGGCTCATTTTCTAATAAGTATGTCAGAAAATCGGGACCAAACGACTTAGACGTTCTAGCTCTTTTGCTACGTCTAGGCTCGATTGTCTCAGCATTTACACGTTGATCTGATTCCAGGTCAACCTGATCACTATCCTTGACAGTGTCAGTTGTCCTTTTGAGAGACCCAGTTATTTGTCTTCCTTACAAGGAAACGTCTCTTCAAAAAATATCGCATTCCTAGACTCAATTATCATATTTGGATTGATGTCAGGAATCTCCGACTTGTGTACCAAGAATCGATACGCACTACTGTTGTGAGCATATCCAATGAATACACAATCAACAGTTTTGGGTCATATTCTAACCTTCTTAGGTTTAGGAACCATTACTTTGGCAAGACACCCCCACACTTTGAGGTATTTGTAGGAAGGTACGAAACCTTTCCACAATTCATATGGTGTCTTGTCAAGTCTTCTGTGATGAAGCTTGTTCAGAACGTAGTTCGCGGAAAGCAAGGCTTCCCCCCACAAGTTCTGGGGTAGACCCGAACTTGTCAACATGGCATTCATCATTTCCTTCAACGTTCGGTTTTTGCGCTCCGCAATTCCGTTCTGTTGAGGAGAATAGGGAGCAGTGGTTTCGTGAATAATTCCGTGCACAGAACAATATTCACCGAATGGTGAAATATATTCACCACCTCTATCACTTCTGATTCTTTTGATTTTCTTGCCAAGTTGATTTTCAACTTCGCTCTTATAGTGCACAAAGCTCTTAATAGCTTCTGCTTTGCTTCTCAGCAAGTACACATAGCAGAATCTTGTGCTGTCATTGATAAAAGTGACAAAGTATTTTTTACCGCCTCTTGTTTGCACAATATTCATGTCATATACATCGGTATGTACAAGTTCTAGCGGTTCAGAACTGCATTCTATAGAATGAAATGATGTTCTATGCTTTTTTGCTTCAACACATGCTTCACACTTATGTTGGCTATCAATTGCAATTTCAGGTATAAGGTCCATGTTAATTAATTTACCAAATTAGTGTCATTAAACAGTAATATAAACATGCAAATCAAACAGATCAAACTACCAAAAGTAGATCTAGATGCAAAACCCTAAAACCAGAAAACTTGAAGACAAACCAGAAAATAGAGATTACAGAATTGTCCAAGTCGAGATGATCTATGTCCTTAAGAACTTATTGGCCCGTCACAGGTGCTCTACGATTTCGTATTGCCAACGTTCTCCCAGGATAACTTGGATGCTACTTGTACAAGGAGCACTCCTTAACAAGTTTATGAACTATGAAGATGGTGGATCTTTCTCAAAACCAAAAAAATAAAATGTCTGGAGAATTTAGATATTTATATGTCTTATCTTTTTATTAAACCTCTATTCTTAGATTTGGAGTAAGGACCCCTTATAAAGGAGTGGAGGGGTGCCATAGGGCACCCCTTGGGGTGGGGTTGCAACCCTCCATGGATTGTAACCACTCAAGCACCCCTTTGCCATTCAAAAAGACATATATACCCTTATGAAATAATTGAAGAATTTTCAACATTTTTCATTATGAATCTTTCTGGTTTTTACAGCTTGTTTACAAAATTTTTATATTAATGCAAAATAAGAATATCCAATCAATATATATACATGGGTCAAGTGGGATGCTGAGAAAATCCCCAATAGTTGTAAATTTAGGATACAAAATTTGTATCAAATATAGAATAGTGAAACAATAAATTAAGTAACCACATGACACGTCAGTTTACAAAAATATAACATCAGTGAATGTATAAGCATCAATAATCCAATTCAAAATTCGATCATACTCAATTATATTTCACTAAGCCTTATCGTTTAATAATCCAATTCAAAATTTGATCAAACTCAATTCTATTTCATTAACCCTCATCTTTATCGACTAAATTTTATCTTGTAACTTTAATAGCAGCTCATATAAAAGAGAAAGAATTTTCTTTTATAAATATGTTGATGGTGTTTTTAGGCACTATGATATTTAAAACAGCACGACGAGGATAGAAGGGTAATTCCCTGCTTGGGTGAGATCATTAAATCCAACCCGATCACTTTGCAATAAAAGAACAAGCACCTTACGGTTTCAAACCGACCACAACAGATATATACCGAGCACTTTATGACCGGCAACCGATCACTTGGGTTCAGCTAGCCGGGGACTATCAGGTCGACAGCAGCATTCTCAGCATAAATGACTATCATGACCGACCTCATGAAGACCGACCAGACGGCGAGATATGCTCAAGATGATGACACCCTATTCATGCGGATAAGATGAAACGAATTATCCTACTTTCACAAGGAAATGAAGTCAGAATCCAAAAAGAATAAGAAAAAGTGAAGGCAACGTTGGATTAGAAATCCTTACAAGAGGAGAAGACTGAATTCAACTAGGTATTCTTATACAAATATGAGTCTGATTTATGTACTATTATAAATAGGAGAGCAGAGTATGTGTAAGGGGCATTAGAATCATCAAGCTCTGACTTGTAAAAACAAAAAAAAAAGACCTGAGAAGCGTATTGAAGTAATAAGAAGTACCATCATGTTTTTGTCCGTGGACGTAGGTTGGATCTAAAATCCACCGAACCACGTTAAATCTCTTTGTCGATTGGTGTGTTTATCTGTCTCTCGCTAAATTTACTTTTGGTCCCCCATAACCAAACAAATTCACTATTGAAGGAAGATTCCCGCAAAAGCGATATTCCCGTATTGCCCTGAGACCAAAATCCACCGTCAATAGTTGGCGCCGTCTGTGGAGAACCAACAAAAAGTAACTCGCGTAGTGAGACAATGGCGGAAGGCGGAAACCACCAGTCATCAGGGAGCTCGGCTGTAGATTGGTTGGAGAAAATCGAGGATAACCTAAGGAAAGAAAGGGAGGAAAATCAAACCCTGCTAAAGACCATAGTAGAACGGTTGGAAAAGATAGAAGGAGCGCACAACGGGAAATTCGAGACCGGGACTAGCCGACGAAGGAACGAAATAGCAGAAGGAAAAAGAATTGTTGATACAAGTGAGGACGACTGACCCCGGAGGAGGGGCCCCTACAGGGTAAGATCTGTAGTGGTGCAGAAAGATTCCCAGACTGAGGACATGTGGGAGGAAGAGGATGACAAATCGTCACCAGATTCCACCTATGATGACCCTCACAACACCAAGAGAAGAAGGAAAGAATATGACGAAAAAGAACGGGAAGATACCGAGCCTGAGAGGCACCACTCCCAAGATAACAGAACGAAAGGAAACCGCATGAGGCGGCATGGAACCAAAGACAGCAGCATGAAATCTTGGTTACGGGAGGAGCTAGCCAAACATGGAGTATGCCCAAATACAGACATAGGAGATGCCCGAAACGGTAAATATGAGCCCCCCTCACAGAAGAAATAAGGTCAGAAAAATTCCCAAAAAGATTCAGCATGCCAACCATGGTGCCATACAAGGGCCATACCGATCCCAAAACCCACATCGAAGGTTTCGTCCTATTAATGGAGGTACAAATGGTAACAGAGGACGCCATTTGCAAAGTGTTCCCCCTAACTCTAACCGGACCGGCCATCCTATGGTATAGAAGCCTAGCCCCAAGAAGCATCAGCAGCTTCACACAACTCAGAAAGTCATTCATACGGCACTTCAAAGGGGCTTGTGTCCCCAGAAAGACAATTGGAGAACTAAGACTTATGAAACAAGGAGACGATGAACCTTTGAAAATATTTATTGAAAGATACCACAATATGGTACTCGAAGTCGGAGGTTATGAATCCCCCGAGGCCCTGGAAAGCTTAAAAGGAGCATTGAAAGTCGGGAGGCTATGGACCCACCTAAGGATCCAAGACACCCCAGACTACGCAACCGCCCTAGAGGTGGCCCGAAAATTCATTTTATTAGAAAACGAGGAGAAAATATCCCGAAAAGGGAACACCATCCGAGAAAGAACCACAAGGGAGGGCGCGCCCCGCCGTGTAGAAAGAGAATCCAGAAGACCACCCCCAAAGCACAAGAAGTTCAAACCACTGCACCGAGACAACCAAGAGAGAAGGGCCCCGACCCAAGTAAACCATGTGGTCAGGGAAAATGCATATATTCCCATAAAGAAACCACTGTGACAGATTGTCATGGAGATCCAAGGGAAAAGCCTCTTAGTAGAACCCGATCAACGAAGATTTCCCCCGGACAAGAGGAACCAAAAGGCTTATTGCGTACACCATAACTCCAGAGGACATGCAATGGACGGGTGTAAAGATCTGCGGGAACAGATGGAAGACCTAGCACGAAACATATATTTGAACAAATACATTGACCACGAAGTCATGACGGCCAGACAAAGAGCACGAGGCCGCCAAATCAATATCATCGCATGAGGGAGAACACTGGCCGTAAACTCTAATCGATCAAGGAAAGACTACAGCAGAACTCGAGGACCATACGTCTTAGAAACAGAGCAGGTCACATGACTCCAGGGAAGCCGATCGGTACCAATAATGTTTACTGATGAGGATACCCGAGGGGTAAGTTTCCCTCATGATGATGCGTTGATAATCAAGGCAGTAATCAGCGGGTCGGAGGTAGACAGAATCCTAGTGGACCCCGGAAGCGCAGTTGACATAATTTCCAGAGAAGCATTGGACGACTTAGGGGTGGAGTATGCAACCCTGACCAACGATAGCACTCCCATATACGGTTTCGGAGGATCAGCCATCATCCCACTATGAATGATACAGTTGGCAATGACTGTTGGGATATATCCTCAGATCCGGACAATCATGACAGACTTCACTGTAGTAGACTGCATGAGCAGTTACCAGGCCATCGTCGGGCGACCTTTCATGATGAAGACAAAAGCCGTGATGTCCTGCTACCACCTAAAAATGAAATTCCCCACCCGGGAGGGGATCAGAATCGTATGCGGAAGCCAGAAAACAGCTCGCAGCTGCTTCGCAACTCTCTCACGAGAAACTCTCTGCATCAAAGAAGATACCCGAAAACGACAAAGAAACCTGGGTGAAAAAGAAGAAAACAGAAGCCCTGGGCCCCGGCCAAACAAAAATGCCCGACTCGTTGCAGCTGAGGAGACAGAAGAAATAGAACTTTACGGGCCAGGAAAAAGTATAAAGATGGGGAGAGGCCTGAGCAAGTTCTCTACAACAAGATCTGCTAGAATGCCTGAAAGAATACCCGGACGTCTTTGCCTGGAGATACGATGACATGCCTGGGATCGACCCAAGATTCATCAATCACCGCCTAGCAGTAGACCCATCACGCAAGCCGGTCAGGCAAAAGAGAAGGAACTTCAATAAAGAAATGAGTAAAGCAATAGAACCGAGGTCGAAAAGTTACTAAAAGCAGGTCTCATCAGGGAGGCAAGATACCCAGATTGGGTATCAAACGTAGTGTTGGTCAGAAAAAACAGTAAACATCATGCCAGAGGAAGGCTCTCTAAGCACCAAATGGGAGGGGCCCTACAAGGTGGTAAAAGTAGTAAGGCCATGAGTATACATCCTAGAACAGCTGGACGGCACAAGATTAAAAAAGCCATGGAACGCCGAGATGTTGAGAAAATACTTCCAGTAAACTCTCACTTCCTCCTTTCTACGGTAAACAAATAAGGGACAGAAATACGAATACAGAGCCTCTCTCAAAATGACCCACATAGAGTTGTAAGAAGGGCAGTATATCCCCGAGTATAAATAAAAACTTTCTTTTTTTCACCCGCTCTTCTAAAAAGTAAACCATATTCAAAAACTTCGGGGACATACTAAATACAACGGTCCAAAACCAAAGAGCACAAAAACTCGAAACTACCCGACCACGGCTACTGTACGTGCCAAATTTGGGCTAAGGGCAAAACCGTCTTTCACTTCGAATCCAATACAGGTGAGGCCCAAAGCAATAACCCAGCCCATTAAACGTTAAATCATTTACAAAAGCAAATCCAATAGCTTAAGGACAAACCCCTTAATTATTCACCGATTGTTTCTCTATTTTTCTAAACACAACATATATTATCACATGCAAATATTCTTCATCACACCGAAAGATAAAATCCAGAGCACGTTGTGGGCTCCTTTGCCAGAAATGTCAGCACGTTGTAGGCCCATTGCCAGCTTCTGTTACAACTGTAAAGCAACCTCTTTCAAATCTATAAAAGGATACGTAACTCAGCATACAGGTAAAAAAAGGTCAGAGTTCTCCAATCCAAACTTCACTTCTCTCTTACAAACTTCTGCTCTCTGACACAAGCTCTCAGAGCTTCTCATTCCCTTAAACACCTGTCACCGTCCTCACGGCCACCCAAAGAGGTCAAGGTAACAACAAACCTTGCTTTCACATTTTACTCATTTACTACTCATTTCATACTATTGACTTGGGCGTCGGAGTGCCCCCGGCACCCACCACACCGGTTGGCAGTCTACTCCCGCTCACTATATATTTGTCTTGCAGGATCGCTAATGCCCCCAACCTACAAATTCTGATTGTGGACCTCGACCGAAATCCAGCATCCACAATTTGGCGCCCACCGTGGGGCCTTAGCGATTCATAGCAAGCAAAGACCCCTCAGTCTACAATCCTTACAAACATAACTATCCATAACTTCGTGCAACAGACAGACACCAGACCTTGTGGTGGCACAATTAGCCACTGTACAAAATAGTTACAATCAATGGAAGATGCAAATTGATCCATGTAAAACTCCAGTACTAATCTCCAATAGTATCTGGAACATTCATTCTTCAGCAATTCAAATGCGTGAGGCTACCAGTCATTTCAACTATCTTATCAACCCATCCTCTTAGGAGCATTTAAGAATATGGCGAGTGAAAATCCACTATGAAGCGACCATCCATTTAATCACCAAAGAAGCCATCACATTTCTCCAATCGACCAAGCTCAACAAATCACCTCCACCAAACAAAAGAAAGTGCATGAATTCAAATATGATTTTCACCAGGTCTAGTGGACTGGGGACGGTTTGAAAGAAGTGAGCTATGATAAACAGGGGAGTCTTCCTCAACATTCTACTGTTTGTGCATGCACCAAGAGCCCCGTCGATCAAGCTTTAAGAATTATCAAATGGAGTTCACTCTTTTCTTTGGGAAGTCATCATTTGCCACATATAATTTTAATCAAAATAGCAGTCTCATTCTACAAAGATCACCGCTTGTGACAAAACCAAAATTGCAAAGTGATACACGCACCCTCCATATAAGCACCAAGTTCCACGGGAGACCAACACAGTGGAGCAAATTCAATGACATTTCATGCATGTCGAATGGCCCTACTGCTTTGTCCAGCCATACACGTATGTGTCTAAAAGTTCCAAACTAGAAGGCCACACATAAATTTGATGCATGCTGCCACCAAGCATGCAAGTTGCCAAAATTTAAACAAATAAGGCATATAGCCACGTGAAGAATAGTTTGCATATGCAAATTGCATAAGCCATCCACCAAATGCCAAAACGCATAAGCCATCCACCAAATGTCAAAACACATAAGCCATCCACAAAATTCCAAAGTACATAAGGACAAATCAAAAACCCATACTCACATGGATATTAAAGAAAATCCATACGAAGAAAGAACCTCACATGCGACAAAATGGAGATAAAGTGAGGCCAAGTCGAGTTATTGCAGCTCTCTTCCCATAGTGCAAATAGATCCCCATTCGACAAAATCACATACAACAAGGTGGATGGCTATCAACTTCAGGCTACATGGAAAACTCCAATCTCTCATATACTACTTGGAATGATTGTCAACTCCTCCAGACTAAATCAAAGGTTAGTCATCATCTCCATACTACGTTGATTTAATATTGCCAACTCCATACTACATAGAGAATATTTGATCTTGCCTAGTAGAATGAAGAACTCTTTTGGATCTCCTTTAGGTCCAATCGACCAACCTATATTAGATTAGGTAGTATGGAAATTCTATGTGACTTTCATCATAGTTTATCTATTGTAGTCTCATGGACCATCATCAAGTCTAGTAGTATGAGAAGGAAAAACCTTCATAGACTCTCATCAAGTCAATTTGTCCCAATCGACATCTACATGTGTAGCTTGGGACTTGCTATGAATATTATGCGTGTATGGCTTCATGCTTGATGTTTGTCCCAATCGACATCTACATGTGTAGCTTGGGACTTGTTGTGAATCTTATGCATGTATGACTTCATGCTTGATGTTTGTCCCAATCAACATCTACATGTGTAGCTTGGAACTTGTTGTGAATACTATGCGTGTATGGCTTCATGCTTGGTGTTTGTCCCAATCGACATCTACATATGTAGCTTGGGACATGTTGTGAATACTATGCGTGTATGGCTTCATGCTTGATGTTTGTCCCAATCGACATCTACATGTGTAGCTTGGGACTTGTTGTGAATATTATGCGTGTATGGCTTCATGCTTGGTGTTTGTCCCAATCGACATCTACATATGTAGCTTGGGACATGTTGTGAATACTATGCGTGTATGGCTTCATGCTTGATGTTTGTCCCAATCGACATCTACATGTGTAGCTTGGGACTTGTTTTGAATCTTATGCATGTATGACTTCATGCTTGATGTTTGTCCCAATCGACATCTACATATGTAGCTTGGGACTTGTTGTGAATATTATGCGTGTATGGCTTCATGCTTTGTGTTTGTCCCAATCGACATCTACATATGTAGCTTGGGACATGTTGTGAATACTATACGTGTATGGCTTCATGCTTGATGTTTGTCCCAATCAACATTTACATGTGTAGCTTGGGACTTATTGTGAATCTTATGCATGTATGACTTGATGCTTGATGTTTGTCCCAATCGACATCTACATATGTAGCTTGGGACTTGTTGTGAATCTTATGCGTGTATGACTTGATGCTTGATGTTTGTCCCAATCGACATCTACATATGTAGCTTGGGACTTGTTGTGAATACTATGCGTGTATGGCTTCATGCTTGGTGTCTGTTCCAATCGACATCTACATGTGTAGCTTGAGACTTGTTGTGGATCTTATGCATGTATGGCTTGATGCTTGATGTTTGTCCCAATCGACATCTACATGTGTAGCTTGGGACTTGTTGTGGATCTTATACGTGTATGGCTTGATGTTTGGTGTCCGTCCCAATCGACATCTACATGTGTAGCTTGGGACTTGTTGTGGATCTTATGCGTGTATGGCTTGATGCTTGGTGTCTGTCCCAATCGACATCTACATGTGTAGCTTGGGACTTGTTGTGAATCCTATGCGTGTATGGCTTGATGATTGATGTTTGTCCCAATTGACATCTACATGTGTAGCTTGAGACTTGTTGTGGATCTTATGCATGTATGGCTTGATGCTTGATTTATGTCCCATCCGACATCTACATATGTAGCTTGGGATTTGTTGTGAATCATATGCGTGTATGGCTTGATGCTTAGTGTCTGCCTCATCGACGTCTACATGTGTAGCTTGGGACTTGTTGTGGATCTTATGCGTGTATGACTTGATGCTTGATATGTGTCTTATTTGACATCTACATGTGTAGCTCGGGGCTTAAAGAAAAACCCAGTCGACATAACACCTCCTTGACTTGAGACTAATTAAGAATTACTTAGTTAACATCTCAACGTGTAGCTTGGGGCGTAACATTGATCCCAATCGACACTACACGTCTGTAATTTGGGACTTATTGATGATCCCAGCCGACATCATCTAGTATATAGCTTGGGAATTGTCATAGATACCACATATAGTTATGACTTGAGACTTGATGTTCATCACAGTCTACATCTACACGCCTATATCTTGGAACTTGTTGATGAACTCATTCGACAATATACCCATTATCCTGACCTTCATCTGGTTCAGTCGACTGGGAACATTCCCCATGGCTCATGTAGAGTCAAGTTGAAGACCTGACCTTCATCTGGTTCAGAAGACATTGTAGACTCCCATGGTCTTTTGACCCGTAGTATGAGGATTATCCCGGCCTTCATCTGGTTCAGTCGACTGGGAACATTCCTCATGGCTCATGTATAGTCAAGTTGAAGGCCTGACCTTCATCTGGTTCAGAAGACATTGTAGACTCCTCTATTCTTTTGACCCGTAGTATGAGGATTTTCCCGACCTTCATCTGGTTCAGTCGACTGGGAACATTCCTCATGGCTCATGTAGAGTCAAGCTGAAGACCTGACCTTCATCTGGTTCAGAAGACATTGTACTCCTCTGGTCTTTTGACTCGTAGTATGGAGATTATCCAAACCTTCATCTGGTTCAGTCGACTGGGAACATTCCTCATGGCTCATGTAGAGTCAAATTGAAGACCTGACCTTCATCTGGTCCATAAGACATTGTACACTCCCCTGGTCATTTGACCTGTAGTATGAGGATTATCCTGACCTTCATCTGGTTCAGTCGACTGTGGACATCCCCCATTGGCTCATGTAGAGTCAAATGGAAGACCTGAACCTTCATCTGGTTCAGTCGACTGGGAACATCCCCTATGGCTCATGTAGAGTCAACATATGACCTTCATCTGGTCTAGAAAAATTTGAAAACTACTATGGTCTTTGACCAGTAGTATGGAGATTGTCCTGACCTTCATCTGGTTCAGTCGACTGGGAACATTCCCCATGGCTCATGTAGAGTCAAATGGAAGACCTGAACCTTCATCTGGTTCAGTCAACTGGGAACATTCCCATGGCTCATTAGAGTCAAATGGAAGACCTGAACCTTCATCTGGTTCAGTCAACTGGGAACATCCCTCATGGCTCATGTAGAGTCAACATATGACCTTCATCTGGTCTAGAAAAATTTGAAAACTCCTCTGGTCTTTGACCAGTAGTATGGAGATTGTCCTGACATTCATCTGGTTCAGTCGACTGGGAACATCCCACATGGTTCATGTAGAGTCAAAATGGAAGACCTGAACCTTCATCTGGTTCAGCGGACTGGGGACATCCCTCGTGGCTCGAGAAGAGTCAACATATGACCTTCATCTGGTCTAGAAAAATTTGAAGACTCCTCTGGTCTTTGACCAGTAGTATGGAGATTGTCCTAAACTTTCATCTGGTTCAATCAAGTGGGAACATCCTGCATAGCTCTTAAAGAAACAAGTTCAAGACCCAAAATTTTACCTACAGCTATTTTCATATATTTCGCTTCATACGACATGAATACTCTCCAAGTCAAAGAACTTCTTGACTTAGAGAGTGGGGGACAAACTGTACGTGCCAAATTTGGGCTAAGGGCAAAACCGTCTTTCACTTCGAATCCAATACAAGGTGAGGCCCAAAGCAATAACCCAGCCCATTAAACGTTAAATCATTTACAAAAGCAAATCCAATAGCTTAAGGACAAACCCCTTAATTATTCACCGATTGTTTCTCTATTTTTCTAAACACAACATATATTATCACATGCAAATATTCTTCATCACCGAAAGATAAAATCCAGAGCACGTTGTGGGCTCCTTTGCTAGAAATGTTAGCACGTTGTAGGCCCATTGCCAGCTTCTGTTACAACTGTAAAGCAACCTCTTTCAAATCTATAAAAGGATACGTAACTCAGCATACAGGTAAAAAAAGGTCAGAGTTCTCCAATCCAAACTTCACTTCTCTCTTACAAACTTCTGCTCTCTGACACAAGCTCTCAGAGCTTCTCATTCCCTTAAACATCTGTCACCGTCCTCACGGCCACCCAAAGAGGTCAAGGTAACAACAAACCTTGCTTTCATATTTTACTCATTTACTACTCATTTCATACTACTGACTTGGGCGTCGGAGTGCCCCCGGCACCCACCACACCGGTTGGCAGTCTACTCCCGCTCACTCTATCTTTGTCTTGCAGGATCGCTAATGCCCCCAACCTACAAATTCTGATTGTGGACATCGACCGAAATCCAGCATCCACAGCTACCACCATAAAAAAGGTATAAAATCACACCAGAAACGTTCAACTCCATACAAACATTAAAAAGCGAGGACAAAAGTCTAGATCCATGAGAAAGCATGGCATAGGAAAGGACGAAACCCCCATGGCAATTACCTGCTCCAAACACCACCGAACAAAGGGAAGAATATGCCCTCAAAAGCTTCAAAACACCCCGGGGCTGGATTTCGTTCCGCCGAGGCCGCTTAGTTATTCGGCTCGGGGCTGGATTTCGTTCCGCCGATGACACTTGATTATTCGACTCGGGGCTGGATTTCATTCACCCGAGACCGCTTGATTATTCGGCTCGGGGCTGGATTTCATTCCGCCGAGGCCACTTGATTATTCGGCTCGGGGTCGGGTTACGTCCCACCGAGTCATGCTCATTGGTCTGGGGACGAGACATTCCCTCAGAACCAAGTATCTCTCTTGGCTCAAGGTCCTCAGTGACATACCTGATGCAATGGATCCATGGGAATCATAGCACGGGGGATGATGATGCCCCCGTGACGATTGCTAGCTCCAGTGATCCCGGACCTAAGGAGGAATATACCCTTAGTATCCCGGACACTCTTTGATCCATTTATCATTTGGATCCAAGAAATGCGCAGCACGGGGATGCGTTGTGCCCATGTAGTGTGTGCCTGCTCCAGCGTGGTAAGGAGAAGCCCTCATACAATACACAGGCTCCCCAGTGACCCGACGTGTAGAGTATGTGCCCTCACCATTCAAACACTCTACTGATCCAAATCCGGGTTCGCGGGGACGCTGAATTGAAAGATTCAGAATTATGTTTTGGAGATCTCAGACAGGACGCTATCTTGAGGCATCCATGTTGTTGTTTTTTGCTTACAAAACATTTTTTGGGATAAGTGCTAAGTCACCCCCACCTTTTAATTTCATTCTCAAAGGTTTTGTTTTTGTTTTTCACTAGTCTGGCACAGGGACGCCCGTGCCAGACTCGGTAGGGCTTCAAAAGGTTGATTCACTTCCATTCTGAATAAGTCCCACCTGATTAATCGGCTCGGGGCTGGATTCGCCGAGGCCACTTGATTAATCAACTCGGGGCTGGATTCGTTCCGCCGAAGTCATATTTTTCTTTCCGGCTCGGGTCTGCTCTTGTACCGCCGAGATCGATGTTTGTTTCAGCTCGGGGTCGGGTTACGTCCCACCGAGTCGGCTTCTTTGGACTAGGGATGTAATATCCCCCCAGAGCCAAGTTCTTTTTTCAGCTCGGGATCAGGTTACGTCCCACCGAGTCTACCTCTTTGGACTGGGGACGTAACATTCCCACAGGTCCAAGTGCCTTTTTCAGCTCGGGGTTGGGGTACGTCCCACCGAGACAGCCCTTCGGACTGGGGACGTAACATTCCCCCAGATCCAAGTGCCTCTATTCATTCGAAGTCGGGTTACGTCCCACCGAATCAGCCCTTCGGACTGGGGACGTAACATTCCCCCAGGTCCAAGCATCTCTCACAGCTCGAGACAGGATCATATGCCACCGAGCACATCATCGTTAGCTCAGAGGCAAAATTTTCTCCTCACAATCGAGATTGGATCAGTCAGGGGTCAGGACCTCCAAATCTCTGGTACATATATTACAGAGGAGTAGTCATTTTTTTGGACAACAAGAGGAACTTCATCTCCTGATGGGACGCCCCAAGTAAGCAATTTACTTTGAGGTGGAGAATTGTTCTGAATAGGGTCAGCATCTCCAATAACCGAGGATATGAAGATAGAAACAGAAGACTTTGTTGATGGCGAAGACAATTTTTCTGTGATTTCTAGAGCAACCACCAGCAAGGCGATCAGCCCACCATCTTTATATAGTTCCCGGCACCAACTCGCAAACTCGTTGGAACCGAGAACTAGGGGACAGATGTTGATGGTGTTTTTAGGCACTATGATATTTAAAACAGCACGACGAGGATAGAAGGGTAATTCACTGCTTGGGTGAGATCATTAAATCCAACCCGACCACTTTACAATAAAAGAACAAGCACCTTACAGTTTCAAACCGACCACAACAGATATAGACCGAGCACTTTATGACCAGCAACCGATCACTTGGGTTCAGCTAGCCGGGGACTATCAGGTCGACAGTAGCATTCTCAGCATAAATGACTATCATGACCGACCTCATGAAGACCGACCAGACGGCGAGATATGCTCAAGATGATGACACCCTATTCATGCGGATAAGATGAAACGAATTATCCTACTTTCACAAGGAAATGAAGTCAAAATCCAAAAATGAATAAGAAAAAGTGAAGGCAACGTTGGATTAGAAATCCTTACAAGAGGAGAAGACTGAATTCAACTAGGTATTCTTATACAAATAGGAGTCTGATTTCTGTACTATTATAAATAGGAGAGCAGAGTATGTGTAAGGGGCATCAGAATCATCAAGCTCTGACTTGTAAAAATAAAAAAGGAGACCTGAGAAGCGTATTGAAGTAATAAGAAGTACCATCATTTTTTGTCCATGGACGTAGGTTGGATCTAAAATCCACTGAACCACGTTAAATCTCTTTGTCGATTGGTGTGTTTATCTGTCTTTCGCTAAATTTGCTTTTGGTCCCCCATAACCAAACAAATTCACTATTGAAGGAGGATTCCCTCAAAAGCGATATTCTTGTATTGCCCTGAGACCAAAATCCACCGTCAACAAAATATATTTTAGTTTAACAGTAATCCAAATCTCTTTTCATGCATGTCAACATGATTCAAATCATAGATTTCTTGTTTTCAATATAAGAGATTTTATCAACTCAACTAGCTATTTGACACCCACAACAAAGAGAAACACTTGTTTAATATAAGATTTTTTTTTTAAATCGTTCGAAATCTCACCGCCAAACCATCTCTTCCAATTTTAACGGAGCATGTAAAACCCCCGACTGTCTCAAGCTCTTATATGAAATGCACTCTTTGGATTCAAACTCAGAACCTAAAAGTGAGATAATGAATCCTACACCACCACCAAGCCACGCCCCGTGGGGACTTGTTTAATATAAGATGCAACATCTATCATGCAACACCATGATTTTGATTTTGACTCTAGAACAAACCCTAATTGTCTATCATATGAAATGAAATTGTAATGCATAAGAAATGATGGGAGAATTGACAATGTCCCAACCAAAAAACATCCTTATTCCCTCACTTTAAAAGAGAATCATCATAATCTTGATACAAAGATGTGGTATTAACAAATAAACAGGCTGTTGAATTCCAGCTGCAGCATGTAGCATGCATGATGAAAGTTGGCAACATGTTTTGTCAACTGCAAAAAACGTGTTGCACTGTAGCACATATTTTTGGCCCTATAAAAGGGAGTTCAAGATTCAATTGTTAAGTATTCCAGAAATACAGAGAGTTAAAATATAGAGTAAAAGGTGTTTGAGAGGTTTTTTGTAAAGCTTTGATTTAAGTTTTGTAATTCTTTTATTTGTATATTCCTCTCATTTTTTCTCTATTGTGATTGTTTATATCACAACACAGGCTAATAATAAATAACAATGCGATGGAAGCATGAACTGAAAATCAGCCTAGAAGCTATAAGCAGATGCCATATCAAATTTTGAGCATTTCTTCTGTGGCCACTTCAAGACCCAATAGCTTTTCAGAAGTGGGCATCTCTGTTTTGCTCTTCATGATTGAGCACTTGTTCCATTGAAGTAGAGATCACAATCTATACTAATGGATTAAGATGAAAATCATTCTAAATTTTAGATTAAATAGTTTGGATTCAAGATTTTTGTAAGTAAAATTTTAGATTCAGAATAAAAAATTATTTCTAATTCTTCATCCAATCGTACAAATTCTAAATCCTACTAATATTTGTCAGTATCTTTTTAAGTTTATTCAGCCGATTCCCAATAATGAATCATTGGCTGAATAAACTATATAGGCATATACTGTTGGACCCATTGGATATGTATCCAAATTGTGATGGCTTTAGATGTCATTGGGGACCTTTATATTTAGCCTAAGGGTGGCAAAAAAGTCTGGGCCCGACTCGGCCCGCAGAGTAGAGGCTCGGCTCTGGTTCGGTCCCGAGCAGGGCCTAGCACATTAAGTCTGGGACTTCCATGGCTTAAAAAATATTATTTATATTATTTATTTATAGGGTCATGCTAACAAGTGCCATAAGGGCACTCATTAAGCATATATATTTAGAAATTTTCACATCATTTTTTTAGGAAATGTAAAAAATTATCAAAATATTAATTATTTTTTCCTTTTTCCCATAAAATTTTCCAAAAATGGATCATTAATGAGTGCCCTTAGGGCACTTGTTAGCATTTCTTTTATTTATATTTATATAATAACTTATATATATATATATATATATATAAATTTTTATATAATAAATTTAAAAAATTATTTTTTATTAATAAAAATCGAGCCGGATAAAGCCGAGCCCGAGCCCGGGCTAAAAAATTATTACCAGGCTCGGGTCGGGCTTATCAAAGCCCGAGCCTGGGCTGTCATATTGCCACCCTTAATTTAGCCTAAGAATTGCAGATTATAACCTGTGACAAAATAAAAGGAAAAAAAAAAGAGAAGAAAACCTTGCTTTTTAGATGATGCTACATCACTTATAAATATATTTCTTAAATGTGGAATACATTCACAATATGATATTGCTGATTAGTTAGGTTGGCAAATGAACTGAACTTCGAAAAGTCAATCTCTAAATTCAAGTGTTATTTATTAATATTATTAAGATATTAGAAAAACTTAATTTATTAAACTTCAAATTGATACTCTTAGTATGTTTTTTCCACACCATAATTTTAAAAAAAATAATTAAAATATGGTTGAGCTTTTTAAGGTTCGGCCTATTCCCTAACCCTATGATTAGCATGCAGAATGTTGTGCCAGCTCGATTCTTTCTCACAGATAGCTTGACACCGGGTAGACTGGACTGAATTGCCTATTTGAATTCTTGCATTTCTCTGCGCATGGTGGAGGCGACTTGTTGTGCTTGATTGACTTCTTTGATGGTTTCAGGGGTGGTGGATTGGTGGCGAGATCATCATTTTCTACATCGTTGAATGCTCCCAAGAGGTTGGTTTGAATTGTATGATTGTTGGGATGGTCCGGAGTTTCACGATGTTGGGAAGTTGAGGAAATTTGTCCAACTACTTCTGAAGGCTAGTGTTGGAGCTTCACATGGCTAAGTACTCTTCCTCAAAGCTTGTAGCAGTTATTAGAGAATGGCTATTTATGCGGCCACAATGTCTAGTGTCTGCTCGCTGCCATAATACATGAGTAGTTGTGTTGAAAGGATAGTAGAATGAGAGATCTTCGCTTGCTATAAATCGTTAAGGCCCCACAGTGGGCCCCAAATTATAGACACTGATTTTCGCCTGAGGTTCACAATCGAGAACTTATATGATGGAGCACTAGCGATCTTGTAAAACAAAGGTATAGTGAGCAGAGAGTTTCTGCCCACTAGTGTGGTGGGTGCCGTGAGCACTCAGGCACTCAAGTCAGAGATGAAGACGAGCTGAAATTGATAGAAGAGCAAGATTCGAAATTACATTGACCTCCATGAACTGCCGTGAGGGTGGTGAAAGAGTGTTTAAAGGGCGATTTGCTTTGAGAGCTCATATAGGAATGCTTCAGCTTGAATGCCTCTTTTTATAGGCTATTATGACGTGGGTCTCATTAATACATTAAATGCCTAATCGTTCGATGCTAAAACGGCTAATCACGTGGGAGGTAATTAACTAGGGAAAGGACATTTTCCGATTTGGCTATTGGAAGGTCAATAGGCAGTCTTGTAGGATTCTCCAAATATATGGGCATGTGAAATGTTCAGTTCTTTGGTCCAACTTTGGCCTATGAATTGGCTATTTGATGGAATTAGATTTTAGAAGAGAATAAGTTAAGTATGTGGGCCGGATACTATTAGATATTTGGGTTTTAATTGATATTGGACCCGATGTGAAAAAATAATTTTGCCCTTGGCCCGTACAAATATAATCCTCTTTTGAAACCAAAACACTCTCTAAACACATCAACCATTCAAGAATAAGAAGATGAAAAAAGAATCAAGAAAATAAAATTGAAAACCTTCACGATTTGCTTTCTTTATATTTTTTTTAATTATTAGTTATTTATAATGTTGAATACCATGGTGATTTTGTTTATCTTCTTCATCATGAACTAGATTTTGTTTTAGGATTGCAATGGAACCCAATCTGAATTTTTGGTAACTGAATCTCTTTTATGATTGAAGGTGACCTTCTATGTGGATTGTTTATTATTATATATCTTAATGTTTTCTATTGCTTGGCTAATATTAAGATAGTTGTGGTAAACCTTAAGAAACTTGGAAAAGAAAGTTTTGGTTTAGCCTTGGGAATTAATAATGTGTGATTATATTAATAGAATCGATTTCTTTACAAGATATGAATATACGTGCAAGACATGCATAACCATAGGTAGAACTTATTCTTAATGAGTTTGATTTAAATTAATTATCATATGAATATGGATAATTGAACTAAAATGGACGTTTCTACTTAAACATCAGAATAAACTTGTAAAAAATTTTGTATTTTAGATTAATAATTTATTATAGTTGGTCAATTATAAAGAGAGGATGGAGATTTAAGAGAATATTATGAGGAAATTGTGATCCTAAATTTTTCTTACCTGGCTACTTTCGCTTGTTTAAATTGGCATTGTTTTTGCATCAGTTTATTAGTTAATACCTCTTACTTTATAATCGTTAGTTTAAATAAAGTTAGGGTTGATAAAATTTTGGTATTTGACATTAATAATAATTTCTCGTGGGATTAATATCATTCTATATTACTTGTAAGATACATGTGCTTGCATGCAATATAAAATCGCTATCATGAAGTCTACTCAAGTATTAACTTATTATTCGTTTGATCACGAGTTCGAGAGAAATATTTTACGAAAAATAAAGATAAGTATGCCTTAACCATGACATTTTCCACTTATAAAAGGAGTCTTCTGTAGAGTCCAGATGTTGCATGGACTGCATGAAGCAACACAGAAGCTTCATTTCCAGCAAGCATCAATGAGTCCACAATTACTTTCGGTAATTGCCAAAATTTTAGGAAGTGAGTTGGTAAAAATGTGTGCTACAATACACGCGTTTTTGCCCTATAAATTGAGGTCATTTCAGTGTTAAAGATCATCCCAAAGTTGAGTGTAAAGAGAGAATGTTGAGGTTTTTGCAAAAGTTTCAAGGTGTAAACTTTGTAATCTATTCTTAAGAGTAATAGAAGTGATTCGATTTTTCCTCAAAACACTCCAAGAGTGATCGGTGAATCACAACAAGTGGTATCAGGAGCTTCGGTTGTTCTTTGGGGTCGTAAAACTGAAACACAGAGCTTCCGATCAGAAAATCAATTCCGACGAAAGTTGTCAAAAATCCAATTTGAGGGCACCATCAGCTAGTTCAAGTCGAGACGAGCTCGATGATATTTTACGACGACCAAAAGGAGGTCGGACGACGCCGCACGCGCCGGCGAGTGAGGGAGACTCTCGGCCACGCGCTCCACGCGCCTCTGGAGGTTGAAGACGAAGTCCAGTCAGCGCCACGTTAGCATCCAGTCAGCACCCAGTCATCGCCACATCAGCGCCCAGTCAGCAGACATGTCATTGCCACGTCATTCAACACGTCAACGCCACTTGTCCACCACGTCAGCAAAATCGGTCCCACATTGCCACGTCAGCACTGCCACGACAACCGCCATGTCAGCACTGCCACGTCAACACTGCCACATCAGCAGAAGAGTAAATTTCACTTAGCCCCCTGAAGTTTTGAAATTTACAGTTTTGCCCCAAAACTTTTAGAAATTTATAAATCAGCCCCGGTGTCGGATTTAGACCAATGAAGTGTCTATTTCACCATTTTTGACCGTTCCGGACGCAACTGAGACCTCGAATTTATGAAATTTAGACTCGATTTTAGTGTATTTTTATTTTAAACTTTAAAAACTTAAAATGGAAATAGAAGATTCCCATTATGGTGCAATGATTAAACTGACTGCAACTAATTACTCAATCTGGAGACCTCAGATAATAGATTTTTTACATTATAATGATCTGTTTGATGTCATCGAGTTGAAGGGAGAGAAACCAGAGTCTGTTAAGGAGTATGACTGGAATAAACTCAACAACAGAACTTTGGGTCAAATTAGGCAGTGGATCGGTCATAGTGTTTTCCACCACGTAGCACAAGACACATATGCTTATGAAATGTAGAGGAAATCGGAAGACATGTTCCAGGCCAAAACAGCTCGGAATAAGGCCTTAATCATGAGGCGTTTGGTGAACCTGAAGCTACGGAGTGGAACTTTCATTGCAGAACACACCAACGAGTTCCAAAGCTTGGTGAACCAGTTGTCTGCGGTAGACATGTAACTGACAGACAAAGTTCAAGCCCTCTTGCTACTCAGTTCTTTTCCTGATAGTTGGGAGACTCTGGTGGTTACTCTCAGCAACTCAGCTCCAGGAGGCAAACTTACCATGCCTATGGTAAAAGATGCCATATCAAATGAAGAAGCTAGAAGAAAAGACATGGGCTCAGATCAAACAGAAGTCCTTGTCTCGGAGCAACGAGGAAGACAATAGGAGAAACATCAAGGTGAGAGGAGAGGCAGAAGAAAAAGTAGGGGCAGATCCAAGGACAGAAAAAAGACATACAAGTGCTTTCAATGTGGCATAGAAGACCTCTTGAAGAAAAATTACCGGAAACTGCAACGGGAGCAGGGACAAGGCAATAACCAGCCGAAGAAGAATGATGCGGAGACACTAGTAGTTACCATGATAGATGTAGCTATATGCTCCGGCCAGGAAGAAACATGCCTTCACACCGCAACTCAGGATGTCGAGTGGGTGGTAGACAATGCAGCATCCTACCACGTCACTCTTCACATGAATTTCGTTACAACATACAAAGCATGAGACTTTGGAGCAGTGAAGATGGGGAATATCAGTTCTTCTCAGATTGTGGGAATTGGCGAAATACAGTTGCAGACAAATACAAGGTATACAATAACCCTGAAGGATATCAGACATGTTCCAGAACTTCTGCTCAACTTACTCTCGGGGGTAGCCCTTGACAAACAGGGATATGCTAGCCACTTCAGCAATGTCACCTGGAGGATGATAAAATGTGCCATGGTCATCGCCCGAGAACACATCTGTGGAACCTTATACAAGACTCATGTGAAGATATGTGCAGAAAGCCTCAATGTAGCTGAACTAGAGGCTTCTTAGAATCTGTGGCACCAGAGACTCGGTCACATTAGTGAAATATGGTTGTCTACCTTGACAAAGAAAGATCTAATTTCTGTCTCCAAAAATGCTGCTCTGGATCCTTGCAACCACTGTCTATTCGATAAGCAACACAGAGTCTCTTTCAATTTCTCTTCTACAAAGAAATCAAAGTTACTCAGTCTGGTGTACTCTGATGTATGTGGTCCTTTGGAGGTAAACTCACTAGGCGGTAACAAATATTTTCTGACTTTTATTGACGATGCTTCTCGGAAAGTATGGGTGTATTTTCTGAAATCAAATAATCAGGTCCTGGACTATTTCAAACTATTTCATGCCATGGTCGAGCGTGAAACATGGAAGAAACTGTAGTGCCTTCATACAAACAATGAAGGCGAATACACTTCCAGAGAGTTCGATGCCTACTGTGGAAGTCACGACATTCGACACGAGAGAATTATTCCACGCACCCCACAACACAATGGTGTCGCTAAAAGGATGAACCGTACCATTATGGAGAAAGTCAGAAGTATGATCAGTATGGCTAAGCTGCCAAAGACATTATGGGGAGAAGATGTCTGTGCCGTCTGCTACCTGATCAACAGATCACTATATATACCGTTGAACTTCGAGATTCCAGAGAAAGTGTGGTCTGGTAAGAATCTCTCATATTCTTACCTCAGAATATTCGGATGTTTAATATTTGCACATGTATCCAATGAGCTCAGACATAAGCTCGATGCAAGGACTACTCCATGCATCTTCATAGTCTATGGAGACGAAGAATTTGGATACAGGCTATGGGACCCGAAGGAAATGAAGGTCATCAGAAGCAAGAATGTAGTGTTTCTTGAAGACCAGACAATAGAAGACATTGAAAGCCCAAGATGTCTTCTAAAACCAGTGTCGATAATATCGATGCAAATCCAGACAGAACCCCAGCACCAACACCAGTGGCTACAAATGATGATAGGGTACAAGACATACCGGAAGCAGAATCAGATGAGGAAGGAAGTGTTGAGCAGGGGGAGCTGCAGCCTGCTCCATCAGAGGCTTCAGGATCATCCACAGATCCGGATGACAACAGACAACCAGAACCTCCAGTACGAAGATCCAAGAGAGGTCGGATTCTATCAGCCATATACGCATGATCAGAATACATTCTGCTTACTGACGATGGGGAGTCAGAAACCTTCAATGAAGTGATATCTCATAAAGACAAAGACAAATGGTTGCACGTAATGCAGGATAAAATGAAATCTATGCAGAAAAACAACATTTATGAGATATTCAAGCTTTCACATGGAATGAAGGCACTGAAGTACAAATGTGTGTTCAAGCTCAAGAAAGATGGCAGCGGAAAAGTGGTGAAACACAAAGCTCGGCTAATAGTTAAAGGATTCCTCCAGAAAAAAAAAGAATTGACTTTGATCAGATATTTTCACCAGTGGTAAAAATGACTTCAATCCGAGTTATCCTAGGATTTGTAGCCAGATTGAACTTGGAGCTTGAACATATGGATGTCAAAACAACATTTCTTCATGGTGATCTGAATGAAGAAATCTACATGGAGCAGCCAGAAGGATTCGAGGTTTCAGGAAAAGAAAACCCTGTTTGCAAGCTGAAAAAGAGCTTGTACGGGCTCAAACAAGCACAGAGACAGTGGTACAAGAAGTTCGACTCATTCATGGTGGGTCAAGGCTACAAAAGAACTGCAGCAGATCAGTGTGTATACATTCAGAGGTTTCCAGATGGAAATTTCATTACTCTGCTACTGTATGTAAATGACATGTTGATTGTTGGATAAGAAGCATCGAAGATCAGCCAGCTGAAGAAAGAACTCTCTAAGGCTTTCGACATGAAAGACTTAGGACCAGCTCAACAAATATTGGGAATGAAGGTGATAGACAGAACAAGAAGTTGTGGCTTTCACAGGAAATGTATATTGAACGGGTAATCAGAAGGTTTGATATACAGAAAGCCAAACCAGTCAGCGTTCCGCTAGCGCACCATTTCAAACTGAGCAAGAGTTCGTGTCCCTCATCCAAGAAAGAGATAGAGGAAATGTCAGCAATACCATATTCTTCAGTTGTTGGAAGCCTTATGTATGCAATGATATGTACCAGGCCAGATATTGCACACGCAGTGGGTGTAGTGAGCCGTTTTCTCTCTAACTCTGGAAAGCAACACTGGGAGGCAGTCAAATGGATTCTCAGGTATCTCAAGGGTACAACGAAGTTTCGTCTGTGTTACGGGGAGCTGATCCGATCTTGGAAGGCTATACAGATTCAGATATGGTGGGAGATCTTGATGGTAGGAAATCTACATCATGATTCATCTACACTTTTGCATAAGAAGCTGTGCATGGCAGTCAAGATTGCAGAGGTGTATTGCATTATCCACAACAGAGGCTAAGTACATTGCCATAGCTAAGGCAGGAAAAGAAATGTTGTGGCTAAAGCGTTTTCTCCAAGAGTTAGGGGTCAAGCAGACAGAGTACAAGATACATTGTGACAGTCAAAGTGCTCTGGACTTGAGAAAAAACTCATTGTATCATTCCCGGACAAAACACATTAATATTCGCTATCACTGGATACGCGAGGTGATAGATCAACATCTGCTGAGACTAGTGAAGATCCACACAGATGAGAATCCAGCCGACATGTTAACGAAAGTGGTTACTCGGGACAAGCTAGAGTTGTGCAGAGACATAGCCGGGATAGCTATCAGATGACGATAGTTTCGGATGCAGCTGAAGGGGGAGAATTGTAGAGTCCAGCTGTTGCATGGACTGCATGAAGCAACACAGAAGCTTCATTTCCAGCAAGCATCAATGAGTCCACAATTACTTTAGGTGATTGCCAAAATTTTAGTAGCACCGTTTTTTGCCCTATAAATTGAGGTCATTTCAGTGTTAAAGATCATCCCAAAGTTGAGTGTAAAGAGAGAGTGTTGAGGTTTTTGTAAAGTTTCAAGGTGTAAATTTTGTAATCTATTCTTAAGAGTAATAGAAGTGATTCGGTTTTTCCTCGAAACACTCCAAGAGTGATCGGTGAATCACAACATCTTCTGCGTAGGATTTTTAATAAGGTCAACTTCACTTAACAATTTATTTGAGACAACACGTTAAGCAAATTTGGATAGACTGGTTTGCATCAAAATGGCATAAATGCATGATATAGAAAGTTGAGAACAAACATGATTCACAAAAAAATATACGCAAGGTTAAGCAAATTAAACCCAATGGATTCATGTGAATTCACATGTTTGATGCTTGAACGTTTTAAGAAGATAAATAAATGTGATTGACCAATTTGGTCTAAGCCAGAATGGGCGGGCACGAGCGGTCTGGTGTCCGAGCCAATTGGTCAGACGACGACTACTTCACATTAGTATTAGCCGCCTATCCCGGAATGAAATGAGATGAAATAGAAAGCACGCGAAGCGCTCCCTGCTTGCAGAAATGAATGTAGGGGGCTGGGTTCTATTTCCGGGCCGGGCGGGAGGTGAAGGCCATAAGAGAGCCCTACCGGCAAGGAAGAGAGGAAAAAGGCGCTGTCATCTATCTCGACCAGTTTCCCGAGGCGTTGGAAATCCAGACCGGCTCAGAGAATCACTGGCGCTATTTAGCCCTTCGTTTCGCCAACAAAGAAGTCATCCTTGACGATTTCCCATTCCTTCCATGCCGGAAATCTTAGATCAAAACACTATGTATGGATGGTATGAACTGCTTAAACAAGAATTCTTGAACAGCGAACCACCAGAGCTGCCTTCCCGCTGCGGCGAGGAGATAGAAGCAGGTAATCCCATCCCATCTATCTTGAAGTTGTATTTGGAAAAAATGCGCCTGCCCGGTCTCATCTCGAACACAGGGACAGGGACCCGTTATCGGAAATGGAGGAAGCTGAAAAGCAGCCCAACCCACCTAACGGAATAGTTAGAGCCGCACCGATTCCATCCCTGCTAGAAAGAATCATGAAAAGCAGCCTTACCCCTGAGTCCAGTCCCGAAGCTATGATCTGCGACCTAGTCAAAATTTGATTTTCATAAAAATTATTTAATACTATTTATTTTAATGGAGGTAAATCAAAATCAACTCATTAACAAATCAGATTTCTCAATAATTTATAAGAATTGAGCGGGAACGAAGACCCCCACCGAGTTGAATGTTGCTCCGCCCTTTATATAGTTGAACACAAATGAATGTACAGTAAAACAAACATGAGATTTTAGGGGGTCATAACATTCATATGTAGAGCAATAAAATATACAATAAAATGTGCTTGCTTGATCACGAAGATACATATTATGGGGGCATATCTATGTGGGAGATGATGATGATCAACTGAAATTTGATCTTTCGCCATCTATGAGAAAGGCCATTGATCGAATCTGCAGTTGTCGGTCAAGAAAACATACTGTGATTAGGATCAGATGCAGTTTTATTCAAATATGTTGAATGCATAAAGTAGTTGGTAGTGATGATATTCTCTTTCTGAGTTAGTGGGAATAAACATAAAGCTTCTTTATGATATTATTTCACTTAATACTACTGCATGCAGGAACCTTGCTTTTTTGATCATCAGAGTCTTATTACTGCTGCACCAAATGATCCTCTAAATTAACCCCATTTATATGCTCATACTCTTCTTCACCTTTCTTCCTTGCAACAACAACCTTTTTATTTCTTTTGCTTTTTCCTCGAAAATGGTTCTTCAATCTATTTTCTTCATTCTTATATTACTTGCTTGTATGTCCAATCCTTCTCAAGCTATCAGTGCTAATAACCAGTCCCATTTTTTCAAGCTTATGAAGAACTCTTTATCAGGAGGTGCTTTATCTGATTGGGATATTGATGGAGGGAAACCTTACTGTAATTTTTCAGGAATTAGCTGCGATGATCAAGGGTATGTCAACGTGATTGACATGTCAGAGAGGTCATCAGCTGGCCAATTTCCATCTGGTGTATGCTCTTACCTGCCTGAGTTACGTATCCTTCGTCTCAGCAGAAACCATGTCCACGGAAACTTCCTTGACAGCATAGTCAATTGCTCTCTCCTGGAAGAGCTCAACATGAGTTCTATATACCTCAAAGGAACACTTCCGGATTTCTCACGGATGCAAAATCTACGGAAACTTGACCTGTCATACAACCTCTTCACAGGCGAGTTTCCCTTGTCGGTGTTTAATCTTAGTAACCTTGAGGTGCTCAACTTCAATGAAAATCCTGGTTTCAAGTTATGGCAACTGCCAGATAGTATTTCCAGGATGACAAAGCTCCGGAACATGGTCTTAGCCACATGCATGTTGCAGGGTCAGATTCCAGCTTCAATAGGAAACATGACTTCTCTTATTGATCTAGAATTGACTGGGAATTTCATCACGGGTCATATCCCTCCAGAGATTGGATTGCTGAAGAACTTGCAACAGCTTGAGCTATACTACAATCAACATCTTTCAGGCACTATACCGGAGGAACTTGGAAACTTAACAGAGCTCACAGATTTAGACATGTCAGTTAATCACTTGACTGGGAAAATTCCAGAATCACTTCTCAGGTTGCCCAAGCTGCGAGTCCTGCAGCTTTATAACAACAGCCTTACTGGAGAAATCCCAAGTGGAATAGCAAATTCAACAACCTTGACTATATTATCACTTTATGGCAATTTTCTGACAGGAAAAGTTCCTCAGAATCTAGGACAGTTGTCGCCATTGGTTGTTCTTGACTTATCAGAGAACCGCCTATCAGGTCCACTTCCAACAAAGATTTGCAATGGAGGTAAACTTCAATACTTTCTTGTCCTGGAAAACATGTTCTCTGGAGTGTTGCCTGATAGTTTAGCTAAATGCACAAATCTTTTGCGGTTTCGAGTAAGTAATAACTATTTGGAGGGCTCAATACCTGAAGGCCTTTTTGGTCTTCCCCATGTGTCAATCATGGACTTTAGTTGCAACAATTTCAATGGTCCAGTTGCAAATACAATTGGAAATGCTAGAAACTTGTCTGAATTGTTTATGCAGAGAAACAAAATTTCAGGGGTTATACCTTCTGAAATTTCTCGAGCTTTCAGTCTGGTGAAAATTGATCTTAGTGATAATCTCTTGTCTGGTCCAATACCTTCCGGAATTGGAAACCTGAAGAAGCTAAATTTACTGATGTTACAAAGCAACAAGCTCAATTCTTCCATTCCCAACTCACTGTCTTCATTAAAATCTCTTAACGTCCTTGATCTTTCCAACAACCTCCTTACTGGAAATATCCCTGAGAGTCTCTGTGAATTGTTACCCAACTCCATCAACTTTTCAAATAATCAGCTTTCTGGTCCAATTCCTCTCTCATTGATTAAAGGGGGGTTAGTAGAAAGCTTCTCCGGCAATCCAGGTCTCTGCCTTGCTGTCTCTGTTAATTCATCAGTTCAAAACTTCCCTTTATGCTCTCAAACTAAAAAACGAGGAAGCTTAAATTCTATATGGGTAGTAGTAATTTCAGCAGTTATTATTCTCATTGGCCTTCTCCTGTTCTTGAAACGCCGACTCAGTAAACAGAGAGCAGTCATGGAAAAAGATGAGACATTTTCTGCATCATTATTTTCATTCGATGTAAGGAGCTTCCATAGAATAAGCGTCAATCGACGTGAGATCATTGAAGCCATGACTGAAAAGAACAAAGTTGGGCAAGGAGGGTCTGGGACAGTGTATAAAATTGAATTGAGCAGTGGACAGGTGGTTGCAGTGAAGAAGTTGTGGAGCCAAAGAACAAAAGATTCTGCTCCCGAAGATCAATTGCAATTGGACAAGGGGCTGAAAACAGAAGTTGAGACTCTGGGAAATGTCAGACACAAGAACATAGTCAAATTATACTGCTACTCTCGAGTTTGGATTGCAAACTCTTGGTTTATGAGTACATGCCAAATGGAAATCTTTGGGATCCTTCCACAAAGGATGGATGGATTTTCTTGATTGGCCAACTCGCCATAAGATTGCATTTGGAGTTGCTCAAGGTTTGGCTTACCTCCATCATGGTCTATTGCCACCCATCATTCACAGAGATATCAAATCAACCAACATCTTACTAGATGTCAATTACCAGCCCAAGGTTGCAGACTTTGGCATAGCCAAAGTTTTGCAAGCAAGAGGAGGCAAAGATTCCACTACCACTGTGATTGCAGGAACCTATGGATATCTAGCTCCGGGTAATTTTCTCATCCAAACATATCATCTTCATTGAATATTAAGCCTTAAAATGCAATTACTTGTTTTTACAATTGATGCATGTAACAGAATATGCTTATTCGTCGAAGGCAACAACCAAGTGCGATGTCTATAGTTTTGGAGTAGTATTGATGGAGCTAATAACTGGAAGGAACCAGTAGAGGCTGATTTCGGAGAGTATATAAGAATATCACATACTGGGTTTCAACAAAGGTGGATACCAAGGAAGGAGTTATGGAGGTCTTGGACAAGAAGTTATCAGGATCATTCAGGGATGAGATGATTCAGGTTCTAAAGATTGCAATCCAATGTACAGGCAAGACACCAGCCTCGCGCCCAACCATGAATGAGGTTGTTCAATTGCTGGCTGAAACAGACCCGTGTAGATTCGAATCTTGCATGGTTTCAAATAAGTCCAAAGAATCATCCAATGCCTCTAAAATAACAACCCTTCAGAATTATAGCTATACAGGATCTATAGATATACAGTGTATATATATATATATATATATATATATCTTACTCTTTATTTCTTCTTTTTCTGTTTTTTTTTTTTACTGTTCTTGTAAGCACTAGCTACATCTGCTTTGTGATAATGCTCAACATCTATTTGCTAATAATTAAAAAAAAAAAAGACCCAGAAATGAAATCATTATCTAGCTTTTGAGAGCTTTGTTTTTTCCTCTTCTTTATCATTCAAGTGGGATTCCTGATTCTGATTTTGATAATCAAGTTATGATTCCTATCCACTGGAAAAAGATGAAATGGCCTAATTGACTGATGAGCATCTTCTTGTCTCTACATAAGCTAGGGACAGAGGTGAAAGCAGATGCTCTTTTTTTTTTGTGTCTTTATCATATTTGATCATTTTTCATATGAGAATTTTGACTGTTCTAATAGAATGAAGGGTAGCAAGCTTGTTTCAGATAGTGAGCAATGAACCTCCACCATTCAAGTTGCATTTCTCTTTTAATATTAAAAGGACATTTGATTCTTCCATTACTCTAAAGATGAATATCATCTATAATATTCTATAAAAAGGTTTCATAGTGTTATTCAACTGATTGGTCAAGTTTCATCTAGATTCAGGCATTTGTCATAAGATTTGTCAAATTGTTTACAACTCTAATAGCTTAAATCATACATACAGATTTAAAAATGATATTTGCACAATCAATTTTCTTTATGTTTTTCAAAATACACATGATTGTGTAACTGATTATGTCCGTAAGTGGCGTGGTTTGATAATGAATGACTCAAGTCCTGAGTTCGAAATTAGGGATTGTGTTTCTTCTAAGAAATTGGGACAGTCGAAGATTTTACCTACTCCGCTTAAATCCGGAAGGGATAATTTGATAACGGAATTTTCAACGATTCCCTAAAAATTGTAATTGATTATTCACATATCATTATTGGATTTTAATATAACATTTGCGTTAGTTTTATGCGCTGAAACAAAAAATATGAGATTCATATGAGTGAGAAGAAGATTTAATTATCAGTTTGACATACTTAAATAGAAAATATTAGCACGTGTAGCATATGCTTAATACACTCACACGTGCGAGTATGGCCACTTTGTAGGTGGTTGGTGGGTTCCTCTTCGAAGAATAAGATTCAATTCAAGGAGATAAATTTTTTTTTAATTTTTTTTTATGGGATGGTGGAGAGTCCATAAATGTAAAGTGAGAAGCAATGATGAAGGAATAGTTTCTTCAACAAAAAAAAAAAAAAAAAAAAAAAAAAAAAAAAAAAAAGAAGAAAAAAGACTGGGTATCAAAATCAAAGCTAGACAGATGGATACATGTCCTCCATTTGTATTAAAGATTTAAAAATGTAGCAAAAGTATTGTGCTACTACTAGACGTGGTAATTCATATTATTCTACCTTGTAAAATTTAAATAAATATGAACATAATTCGTTTAATAATTGTATCAAAATCTTTAAATATAAGTATAGTCTATTAAACGAGTCGACACGATATGATATATTGACATAATTAATAAATGAATCAGTTTCATGTTTGACACGATTAAAATACGATTCAATAATGAATGATACGATTACTCAATTAACATGATTAAATAATTGATAAACAGGTCGTAAAAATGAGTGTTGCTTTTCAAACACAACCATTATCCCTCTAAAATTACAATAACACCCTTAATCATTTAAACCAATGACATTCTCTTATTTATTTATTTATTTATTTAAATGTTTTTTAATATCTTTTTGATTTAATTTTCAAATGATAATAATACCCCATTTCCTTTAAATAAACTACTTTTTTGATTTAATTATTTTATTTCCTAATTTACTTTTTATTTTATTATTTTATTTTATTTTATTATTTTATTTTATTTTTTGATTTAATTCTTTTATTTCCTTATTTACTTTTAATTTAGTTTAATTGTTTTATTATTTTATTTTAATTTTTGATTTAATTCTTTTATTTATTCTTATCTCATTTATTTTTTATTTATATTTTTCCTCTTTTACTTATTTAGTTATTTAATAGTCTTTATATATTTATTCACTTTTATTTGTTTAATAAATCTTTTATATTTTTTATTTGTTGTTATTTTTTTGTATAATAGAAAATGTTCTCTTTTATGTTAGCAAGACATATTTTCACAGAAGAGTACGTTTAATAATGTACAAAAAATTCTTCTCTTACAGTAAGAAATTATATGTGGGTTATCATCAAACAAACTAGGGATCTATAAGCTCGGCTTTATCCATTAAACGACTTGACGGACAATCTATTATATTTACTGCATTACTTCGAGTCGTCGGCACCAGAGGTACATTGGATGGACGATGTGAGTTAGAGAATTGTCATCGCATCAACATATAACCTTATATTGCATACATTTGGTGAGAATATTTGGAGTTGTTATACTCATTTGTCATTAAGGTCCCCTCTAGTTTCATACCAAGAGTGTCAAGAAATAGTTATTGCTCATGTTGGCAATATGTTATATTTTTGTGTGTATTTATTTTTTTGTGTATTATTACATGTACTATTATCTGAAATATATTTTGCTAACATAAATATATAAAGACCGTTAAATAAGTAAAAGAGAAAAATTTAAATTATAAAAAAAATAAATAAATAAAAGAAGATAAATATATAAATATTATTAAATAAGTAAAAGAGAAAAAAATGAGATGAAAAAAATAAAAGAATTAAATTAAAAAATAAAATAAAACTATAAAACTATTAATTTAAAAAGTAAAATAAAGAAATAAAATAATTAAGTCAAAAAATAATTTATTTAAATGAGTAGGGGTATTATTTTCATTTAAAAATAAAAACAAGAAAATCAAAAAAAGAATCATTTATTTAAATCAAATAATTTTTTTTTTTTAAAGTCATTTATTTAAATGACGAAGGGTGTTATTATAATTTGAGAGAGAGTAGGGGTGCCTAATATAAGAGGAGGGAAAAATAATTTTTTTAAAAAAAATCTATGTCAAAAAAGGTCAAAGAGAAAAATGATTCTTCTAGAGAATGTTTGCAATTTTAGAAAAAAAAATTCAATTTTTTTTTTATTATTACTTAGCACGCGGGATGTTGGATGAAAATCTAACGGCCCGCGTGTTTCCACGTGACAATACCCCATTCTAACCGAAGTTATGTAAGGTATGATAAAGTAAGGGAAGATAATATGAGATAAAATTAAATTATTTATTTTATTATATTATATTTGAGTATATGGTATAGTAAAATGGCGGTTTAGTAATATTATTGTGTTTAGTCAAAAAATATTTAAATGTACATTTTCTCAATTACCATTTTTTACTCTACTATATTTTATCATATTTTTTCAAACTCCATTCCGAACAAAGGGTAAATGGTTACCAAATAAGTGCCACCTCCACTTCCTGAAATAATAAAAGCACAAGTTAGTAAAATGTGAATAAGTAAAATCATTTGAAGGTGGCGAACAACTCAAAGAAATTCA
>SKCR01009005.1:0-44989 GCA_019454045.1 Zanthoxylum bungeanum | reverse complement strand
AACCTCATGATGTGTAGACATGCAATGTTGATCGAAGCCTTAAGTAGCTCAGCCTACCTACATATCGAATAGATCTTCAGCCGAGCCGACTGAAACCTTTGCCTCTGGATAAGAGCTCTTCCTCCTCGTATTGAGTGGAGTTTCAGACTAGCCAGAACTTCTTCCATCTCATGTTGAATGAGATCTTAAACAATTGTCGAGTCACATATGTGGAGGGTCGTGTGGAATCTTTAGCAAGTGATAAGCTGGTAATGCTGACCGGGATGTCCCCGCCAAATCTTCATTCGGGTTCTGTCGATTGGGATGATCTTCTTATGCCAAGTGCATCGCTTCATCATATGAGGTGAATGGTAAGGAAAATGGTTACATTGAAAGAACACGCCTTGTACCTGATGTAGGTTCATGAGACTCTGGTCGAATAGAGTCTAAAATTGTTGACAATTCATTAATGTCTTCTGGAGGAGACGAGAATCCTTTTATCGTCGTTTGAAAAAGATAACACTTCTTTCATGTAGACTGGAAGTGATGACAATCATCATTCATAGTTTATTGGTTGATTGGAGTATGGCTGCGGATTATAAGGATATTCTTCGGTCGACTGGTGGAAGTGTGTAGAATCATCCAAGTATCGGTTCACTGGTAGCTGGCACCGGGTAGGCTAGAGAGGATCACTCTTTCCAACTCTTATATTCTGTTTCGCACAAAAGAGATAACTTGTTGTGGTCGGTCGGCTGGAGAATCATGGTGGCTTTTTCTGGTGATTAAGTGGATGGTTGTTTGTTGGGATGATCCGTAGCTTCGGGCCTTTGGGAGGTTGAAGATATGTGCTCCAATGGTTGTAATTACTCTTGGAGGATGACTAATTAAGTGACCATGATATTTAGTGTTTGCTCATTGCATGAAGCCAAGCGAGTAGGGATATCTGAAAGGATCGTTGAATGATGGATCTTTGCATGTTATGAATCGTTAGGGCCCCACGGTGGACGCCAAATTGTAGATGCTGATTTTTGCTCCAGGTCTACAATCGAGATTTCGTGAGGATGAGGCACTGGCGATCATGTAAAACAAAGATGTAGAGTGAGCGGGAGTACTGCCCACCGGTGTGGTGGGTACCGGAGGCACTCCGATGCTCAAGTCAGTTAATGAGCAAAGGGAGTAAAAGATAAGAGGTCAAGGTTAGGTGCTACCTTGAACTTAGTGTGGTGCTGTGAGGGCGGTAGATGAGAGGTTTTGAGAGCTATGTGCCATGAGTATGAGAGCCCCCCTCTCTTTGTAGACTTCAGTTCCTTTTATAATATATTTGAGGTGAGACTCATGAATACGTTTAATTGATATACGTTTTTTGTGTTGGTAACGGTCGCATCATAAAGGAGAATTATGGGCACATTGGGCAGTCATGAAGACTGAAAACGATTGGGTTTTAAATGGTGTTTATGTATGGGCTAACGTACGTTGGGTCCTTGGATCTGTGCTGGTGTGGGCCTGCGAATCTTTGGGTCGATATACACTAAATCTGGGCTTCCTGAGAGAGTGAATCTGTGATGGCAACTTGGGCCTGAAGTAAAAGGTCAAAATGCCATTGGGCTAAATTTGGCCCGTACAATTATAAAATTAAAATCTCTTAAAATTAAATTTTTATTTTAAAATAATAAATTATTAAAATAAGAAAATTATTGTAATATAAAAATAGAATCTCTTATTTATTATTAAATTATATTTTTAAAATATCTCAACAATTTTTTTATTAAATTATATAATTAAAATAAAAAATATATTACAAAATAAAAATATAATCTCTGAATAAAATAAGAAACCTATTAATTTAATTAATTAATAATAAATAAGAAACATATTATAAAATAAAAACATAATCTCTTATTAAAATAAGAAACCTATTAATTTAATATTTGACACATAATCTCTACAAGTAATTTTTTATAAAATTAAAATATCTCTAAAATTAATTTTTATTTTAAAATTACAAAATTAAAATAATAATGATTAAAATAAGAAATCTATTAAAATATAAAATAGAATCTCATATTTATTATTAAATTATAAAATTAAAATATCTCTATAATTTTTTTATTAGTAAATTGTAAAATTAAAATAAGAAACCTACTAAAAGTCCCTAATAGTCAATTAGAATCATGGATCTAAAGTTATATTTGGATTGATTGAAAGATATATTTTATAATATAATTTAACTTAAAAAAATAAAAATAATTATTTAGTTAGAGGTAAATGAATGGAATGGAGTGTAACAAAAAAAGTCAATTATCCATTGTTACTCAACCGTCCAAATCGGGTGTTTGAATGGAACATAACTTGAAAAAAAAAAATATTATATGTGAATATGAAATTGCTCATCGTAAAATACTTGTAATTTTTTCCTTACTAAAAGACATAATTATTGTTAAAACTTATCTAATTAGATTCCATTATATATATATTTTTAATAATATTATGACACATTATTCTTCATTCCATCGTATTCTATTAGATTACATTACATTATAAAATATCTCATTTCATAAATTCAAACACGGCTAAAATACAAAAAAAAAAAAAAAAAACAAAAACAAAAATTAGAATAATATGGGATTGTGTCAAAATATTGAGACTTTTTATTTATTTATTTATTTATTTTATTATTTTTTTTTTACATCAAACAATAGAGACTGCAGTGTAGTTGAACCAGAAACATGGGTAAGTACTGTACGAGCCAAATTTGGCTCATGGTTAATTTCGTCACTTTGCCCCAGGCCCAAGCTTCTACTTCAAAAGGAAACCCCAAGGTTTGAAGTATTTAGAGGCTCAGAGATTCACAAGCCCAGGCCCAGTGAAATACCACGTGCTCAAACCTTAATCGGGGCTCACCCCACGCCAGTCCACATAACGCCCAGGCTCATAAACACCATTCATAACCCGTCTGTTCCAGCCTACAACGGGCAAAACGTAGTAATTGCACCTCATGAAGTCGACCGTTATCATGACCCAGCTGACGAGCAATCAAAGGGCAATAAAAGCATACATTACTGGGGCATGTATATATAGGAAACGAGACTCCATGAGGAGAGGACATGGAACTTCTAGCTCTCCTACTCACAGTTTTGGGACATTCTCAAGCTCAAAACAACTTCTACCTATCGCCCTCACGACACACTACGGAGTTCAAGGTAACATCTAACATTGCCATCCACACTACAAATGCCCTAGACCCTTTACTGACTTGGGCGTCGGAGTGCATACGACACCCACCACACCGGTGGGCAGACCCTCCACGCTCACCATACTTTCTTTGTTTTGCAGTATCGCCAGTGCCCCCTCATGAAATCTCAATTGTAGGCCTCGGGCGTAAACCAGCGTCTACAGTTTGGCGCCCACCGTGGGGCCCTAGCAATCCATAGCATGCAAAGATCACTCCATCTACGATCCTTCTAAAACCCCTACTCTTATGGTGTCACGCAACGAGCAAACACCAAGTCTCATGATCACTTAATTAGCCATTCTCCAAGAACAATTTCATACATTAGGATTTTCATCCGGCCCATTTGTTCCGTCCTCAATGAGAACTCTATTTGCTCCAATCAACATATATGGACCATCATTTAAACCATTCTACACACTTCCTCCAGTCGACATTGATGCATGACATCCACTCCAGACGACGTGAAATATGGTATGAATGAATCGTATCTTCTCCAGACGACACGAATGAATCTCAATCTCCTTCAGACTACACGAAATGATTGCCATCTTCTCTAGACCACACGAAAGAGTGAGGAATGTGGACCATGTTGGACCTTCATCAAGTCCATTCGACCATATTCATGAATTTTCATCAGGTCCAGACATTCATATAGGTCTTGTAGACTCTCAGAGACCTTTATCTAACGGAGTGAGTGAATTACCTAATGGGTCTTTATCCGGTTCATTTGACCGTTGTCTCATGGGTCAGACCTAGTTGACTGTAGACTCCCCGTATACCTTCATATGGTATGAATGAATGAAGACTTTCTTGGACCTTCATTAGGTCCAGTCGGCTGTAAACTCTCATGTACCTACATAAGGTATAATGGCAACGCTGCCTGAGTTAATTGGCATCCTACACACGAAAGAAAATATGAATGAAACATGCAACCAAAATTTGCATGTGCATGGAGGTGTGTCCAGTCTACATTCGTTGATAATGAAGGAAGCATTCAACCACGCGTAACCCATAAACTATGCATGAGCTACTGGAAAGCCAGCCTACCATATATACCCAAGCCAGGTGAACAAGCATCTATGCACCCAAAAGCGCCATACGTGAAAAGCCATATACAATAGCCAAACATTAACATCCAACTAAATACACCATACCATGTGCAAAAACTGTCCAAACACCCAATTAAGTTCCACTTCACATGGGCTCCACATCACTGCCCAAGCAAAAGGAGTGAGGCCACGTCTAAAAAAAAAAAACTCAAGCTCCCAATATGCAAACACCATACTCATCTGACAGCTCATAAGCCATATATAAAAGCCAAAAACTTGCTGCCAAAAGAAGCAGGCCAAGTGTCACGGTCCTAGGATCAGACTAGGACGTGCAGTCACTTTACAAAGGAGCTCATGTTTCGGGACATCGGTTTAAGGTCGTTAAGGGTTATATGTACCCTTCATGTACCCTTGTACTGGTGAGTTTCCATCTGTGAGACCTTATTCGGAAGTTTGCCTGGAGATTTAGAAACGTGCTCGCTTGCCGCTAGGGAGTGGCCTAATTGTGCAGCGTTGTGAAGGAGCCTATATTTCGGAATGTCGGATTGAGCTTACTCCAAGCCCTAAGTAACTCTTAGGGGTGGATGTACTGGGAAGTTCTCACCCGTGGGGTCCCGTTCGGAAGTTTGGCGGGAGATTTTGAGATACGCTAGCTTGCAGCTAGTCGTTAGCCTAAATTGGTGCATTGTGAAGGAGCTAACGACCGGGGTGTCGAATCGAGTGGGACCAAGTTCCAAAGTGAATCTTATGGTCACTTGTACTGGGAAAATATCAGCCCCAGAGTTGGATTCTGAGATTTGTCGGGAGATTTTGGCAGTAGGCCCACTTTTGGGTCTTTTCCGCTAAAGTGGGGGTGTTATGGAAACCCATCAAGACGAGCTCGTTTAGGGACGAGATTTTAACCCAAAGTCGCTTATATGGTGGCTTACTGGATGCCCGGAAGAGTTCCTGAAAACTCCTCTTAAGATAGATTTTAGAGGGGGTGTGACAACTCAAGCGCCAGGTGTGTATACTGGTGAGACATGTGCAATGTCTTTAAAACCTCCTTAGGGGGGGAAGCCTAGGTGAACCTTGGGAGTGGCCAAGGGGGCTTCGGTGGTCTTGGGGCTTTAGCCGTGAACCCTCTCGCCCTTAGACAACGTTGGGACAATGATGATTGTCGAGATTGAGTTGGCGGGAAAATGCCATATTTTATATCCGGTTGTGCTATTCGAGTGCCGGGTCCCGGTGTTGTACGGGCCCGCATGAGTATGCATTGAGATAGCTTGTGAGCTTTCATAAATCAATAAAATACGGGTCTGTTCCCTCCCCAACAATGGGAAATTAGGGACGGAGGTTCCGGGTAGGCTGACTTATGCGGGACGCGACCGTGTAAGTGCCGCACGAGCCCTTTTTCCGTTAAGGAAAAAGTTGGTCCGTGAACCAAGCATGGAGCCCACACACACTATTTCATCGTCTTCAAGCATGGGACATGAGCAACGCCCGAGCCCACCGCCATGCGCGATGCTGTAGGTCTACATCAAACCAAACCAGAACAAAAAGACAATCCTATAAAAACTCCACCAACTGCCATATGCTCAAAATAATAGCAATAACTAATGATTTAGTGTTGCGCCATCATGGCGACCATGGGAATCGACCTCAGTTGGTCGAAACTGCTACACTGCTGCGCTATAAAATTAAAAACTGCAAGGAGGAATGTCTCGAGCGACCATGTACGTAAACCACCCTTACACGGTGCTGCAACGATGCTGCCATCATGATTCGGACCAAAAGGTTGAACCCTCATGCCCTAACAAGCTTGCAAAGAGCCAATTGCTCATACCTAATGACAAGATTAGATCGTACAAGTCAGTCACATGAGGAGCAGAGCCTCCATTTCAAGTCTACAAAACTCATACCCAGCCGACCTGCATGAATCCAATAACAGAAATGTCTCCCAGTCGACATGTATAAGTCCAGTAATATAAATATCCCCCAGCCGACAACAGAAATGTAATCCACCTGACATGCGAAAATCCAATAGGTGAATATCTTCCAGCCGATTCGACGCAATGAGCATGCGACACAGGCCCACACGCAACAACAACAGCCAAAATCCAACCCACTGAGCTTAGCCCAAAATCAGAGTCGTCGGAGCCAATCTCAACGCGGAGGGCGCTTGGCGTCGACGGGAGCCAAGTTGAGAAGACGAGCCGCGATTTGCTCAGCGCGGCGTGGCGGCCTGGAAGTCTTCGACGGGGGGAGAGACGTTGTTGTATGAAGTATGGGCCGTGGTGGAATCCGGAGCGAACAAAATTGGGGCAGAGAATCTCATGGGTCTGCGTGGACATGATGAATGCGGCGTCGTTTGGTCATCGTATTTGTGTTTATTAGTTGTGTCGTCTGATGAGTATTGTGGTTCGTCTGCCATTTGAGAGGTAAAGAAGAAACCCTAGAGACTCGAGAGAAGAAGGTTAAAAATGAGTGAAGTAATTGGAGGCTGAAGGGGCGCACTTCATGCCGCATATGGTGTGCCCTCATCCACGTCACTTGAAAAGCTGAAACGATGAAACCTGGAACCATGCTACCCTTGCTTTGTGATGTGGGACTTTTGAGTGTTTAGTAATGGTTGAGCCGACGCGTTTGTTTGGAGTAGCCTGTTTGATGATGGATGGGCTACTGCTTTGTTTTGCTTCTTTTGGACCTTGTTTGGGCTTGCACTACCGGATATGCTTGGAATCTGTGTTTTTGGATGGGTTGGGCTAAGCTCTACGGTCTTGGTTTGAGATTTATATGTACCTCAGTTGTGTTTTATTTGCGAGGCTTTGTGGTCTTCCTGAGCTTCTGAGATTTTTGAGGTCGCTTGGGCTGTGTGGTTTTTGTCGTTTGGGCTGATTCTAAACTGAAAATTATTTGCTTATGAGCTGGTACATGCTTGTGGGTTGATTCTTTGCTCTCTTGGTTCCTCAGTCTTGCTGGCGGTTGGGCCATTTTTTGCTGGCCTCTCAAGGCTTCCACTGGGCCGGTTGGGCTCGTTTTCTTGTATTGTTTTCTCTGTGGGCTAGAGTTTGTTAATGGACTGTTTGTGTCCCTCTCGTTTCCATAGTTGTGCAAGTCGTTGGGCCAAATTCCGGTCTTTTGGGTTTTGTGTCTCTGGTCCGTCTGGGCTTGTTTCTTTGTTGTTTGTTTTTCTCGATGCTTTGTTGAAATACTATAGCCTATTGTCGACTCTACTACGTGGGCCCTACTGCATATATTACAAATATTTAGCAGTCGATATATGATGTTTTGTTGGATTACACATGTCGTATGACTTATATCTTCCTGGCCTCATCCAGTCCAGTCGACGGGGACATCCCCCATGGACTCATGTCGAGTCAAGTTTTTAGACATGAATTACACATGTCGTATGACTTATATCTTCCTGGCCTCATCAAGTCCAGTCGATCGGGGACATCCCCTATTGACTCATGTCGAGTCAATTTTTAGACATGGATTACACATGTCGTATGACTTATATCTTTCTGGCCTCATCAAGTCCAGTAGACCGGGGACATCCCCCATGGACTCATGTCGAGTCAAGTTTTTAGATATGGATTACACATGTCGTATGACTTATATCTTCCTGGCCTCATCAAGTCCAGTCGATCAGGGACATGCCCCATGGACTCATATCGAGTCAAGTTGTAGACATGGTTTACACATGTCGTATGAATTATATCCTGAATCTTCATCTAGATCAGTCGACCAGGAACATCCCCATAGACTCATGTCGAGTCAAATTGTAGACATGAAATTAATACACATGTCGTAAGATCTATATCCTGACCTTCATCTGGTTCAACCCACTGGGGACTTCCCCAATGGACCTTGTAGAGTCAAGTTCATAACTTGACATTCGTTTGGCAGCATCAACGCTCGAGTACACCTACATACTATGGCCTCGTCCCAGGCGACACACGCGTCAAGTACTCTCCAAGCCAAGGACTCATTGACTTAGAGAATATGTGACAAACTGTACGGGCCAAATTTGACCCAGGGGTAATTTTGTCACTTTGCCCCAGGCCCAAGCTTCTACTTCAAAAGGAACCCCAAGGTTTGAAGTATTTAGAGGCTCAGAGATTCACAAGCTCAGGCCCAGTGAAATACCACGTGCTCAAACCTTAATCGGAGCTCACCCCACGCCAGTCCACATAACGCCCAGGCTCATAAACATCATTCATAACCCGTTCGTTCCAGCCTACAACGGGCAAAACGCAGTAATTGCACCTCATGAAGTCGACCGTTATCATGACCCAACTGACGAGCAATCAAAGGGCAATAAAAGCATACGTTATTGAGACATGTATATATAGGAAACGAGACTCCATGAGGAGGGGACATGAAACTTCTAGCTCTCCTACTCACAGCTTTGTGACATTCTCAAGCTCAGAACACCTTCTACCTATCGCCCTCACGACACACTACGGAGTTCAAGGTAACATCTAACCTTGCCCTCCACACTACAACTGCCCTAGACCCTTACTGACTTGGGCGTCGGAGTGCCTACGGCACCCACCACACCGGTGGGCAGACCCTCCACGCTCACCATACTTTCTTTGTTTTGCAGGATCGCCAGTGCCCCTCATGAAATCTCAATTGTAGGTCTCTGGCGTAAACCAGCGTCTACAAGTACTAAGTAGCCCTTTCAGTGGTGTAACTGGACCTCAAAACCAATCTTTATTTTAGTTTTCATAATATAAATATATTGTTAAGACTTTTCTGTCAGTCCTAGTCTATTATTCAATTTAAGATTTTTCGTTAGATCCAAAAAAAAATGTGGACTTTCTCATTAAAAAAATTATACAATCATCTATTTCTTTTTCGAATTGCTTAAAGATGACACTGAATAAATGTACATATTGCCTAAGATGATTAGAGGTGGCATTTTGGGTTTGTTTCGGTTTGTGTCAAATTTTGGTTTGGTTTAGAGGTTTGGAATCATTTGATTTTTGTAAAAATTTTGATTCGTTTGATAATTCGGTTCGATTTGATTATTACAAATAATTATATTAAATGATAAAGTAATATACGGTATATTAATTTACTATATCTGTTAGATCATTTTGAATTGTCCTAAAGCATTTCTTAAGAATTGTTTAATTTATAAATAATATTCGTACATGTACAAGTGTATTTATAAGTGAAATTATATGAATTAATACTTTAAGATTTTTTATTTAATTCAATTTGTGGAGATTGCTACTCTCTCCCAAATATATTCACTACATATCCCTACAGTGTTTGACATATCCCATATTCCCATTACCCCCACTCTCAAAAAAATCAATGTTCTTTTACAAATTTATCCTTAGCTACGACTATATTAACATAATAATTTATGTGTGTATTTTTTAATTTAGTAACTTTATATAAATATTATTACTTAATTTTTAACTATTATGATTCTTCGGTAAAATAATTTTTTTTTTCCAAATTCCTTTTTTTTTTTTTTTTGCTTACTAATTTATAGGATATGAAAACTTTGGGGAAATATATTATTTTTATTTAACATTGTTTTTACTGTATTTATTATTTAGCATATCCATCATTTATTATTCTTATTTTTAAATAATTGTAGTTTATTTACCAATTATTAGTTTTATTTTATTTTATCCATTTTATTGTGCCATATAAAATAAATATTTAAAAATAAATAATGTTAACATATGATTGAAATTAATTTCATTAAATAACTAAATTAAAAGAATTACTATAGAGATATTTAGATTTTATAATTTATTATTAAGAAAATAATACAAATACATCAAATGTTTAAGGATAAAATTGTAATAAAAAACTTAATTATTGAGGTCAAGGGAGTAATGGGGTATTACTAAAATAGCATGTGGTAAATGATAATTATTGAATTCAGTTAGGGAGGTATTTTTGACAATCTCCCATACATTTTTGTTAAGAAAAGGAACATACAAATTACAAATTTATGATATGCATCACAATCTCAATGTGATGATAAATATTAAGGTGTGAGCGTTTGAATTTTTTTCAAATTTTGATTCAATTTATGCATCAAATTCGGTTTGATTTGGTTCATCTGATAACATCCAGCATAAGAACGTGCTAGAATTCTTCATTAGATCCTCGTACTCGATTGGTCATTCGTGGACATGAACCGTCAGTTTCATTATCCAACTGCTAGCCGTACACAAGTGATCAAAGCAAGAACTTTTTTTTTTTTTTTTGGATAACCGGAGTATCAGGGCCAGCTTACGCGCATATCGACTAATCCCCGGGATCTGTGCCCCTGCCCTCAGAAGTTTCCCAACACAGATCAGGTAAAGTCGCTGGCTTTTCACACCAGGGGGCATGGCTCCAAGGAAATGCATCTAGTGGGATTCGAACCTTAAACCTCAGAGGGAGCAAACCACTCAAGCCCAAAATCTTTACCACTGAGGCAGCCGGGTTGATCAAAGCAAGAACATGTTCTGATAAGAAAACTGATAACAGCTTTTTTTTTTTTTTTTTTTACTATGGATTCCAACTGATCAAAAAAGCATATTAACTTTCAAGTAAAAACATCAATAAGCGTTTTTAATTTTTTGACAGCAAACATGAGAAGAAAACGCAGATTTGCATTCTGGGTGTGTTTCAATCATGACATGAGTGTGCAAAGCCAACCGCAATTACAGCAAATTTATAAAAGTACTGATAAAAATCATCTGGATTCCATAACTAGACAATTCAGGAATTAGTATGTCACTGTACAATTGAAAATCCAACATTGTCACAACAAGAAAATGGATGCAAAAAAGAAATGCCCTCTGATGAAGCACCGTTGAAGAAACAACCTGAATCAAAATATAAAGATTTAAGACGCTGGGCAGAAATTGAGCTCATGAGGTTTAACATGAAATAAAAAATAAAAAAAAATGCATAAGGCATGATTAAAGGAATGACGACCTTCATCCAAATGCAAAGAGATTATGACAATACAAGGAGCATCAACCAAGATTAAAACAAACCCGCAGCCTAATTGTAGCATCCCTTTTATTCTTCTTCCTTTAAAGCAAAGTTTCTGAACCAACCTAAATCGGAGAAGTTCCTCTTTAACAACTACCTTAATGCGCTTGGCTAGATTGCAAGGATAGGTTTTCTTAATGAAGAGATTGACCGACAATATCCAACACCCTATTTATCAGGCATGACTGCCTTTTTTAAGTGACATAAATGCTTGAGCCAGTAGGGGGATGAGGATATCACCAAAATATACCAAAGAATGGGTCTAACAAATTGTGAAACCTTTACTTAAGTTGCATTCAGAAACTGCAGCTTGCATATAGTTAATGTTTCAACATTAAGTGGGAAAAAAAACACTCTCTAGGGAGTGCACTGAAACAGGAAAAGGCAAACCACTCTTCCAAGACATGAGGGATCAATAACAACTACCACTGACGACATGACCTCTGAACAAATAAATGAAAGCATATTGTAACAGAATTAATAATCTCAAGATCCATGGTGTACTCCTTACATTTAGAACAATCCTATTGGTTTGATATTTTTTTCTTTTCCCGAATCAAACGGGTTTATAAAAGCCAGCATTAAAATAAAGCAATGACTGGAGAATCAAGGAACTGATGCCAAAGGTATATTCTACGATAAAAACGGTGATATCGTACCTAGGTCAGCCTTTCTTCACATGGACTTCAATGATGTCATCATCCTCCATTTCAAGGCCAATGGGAGTAGCTGCTGGACCAATTTTGTCCCCATCAAAACAAAACACTAGGTTTTGCTGGTCGATCTTAACTCTATCCGAATACATTTTAAACAGCCGCTCAAATTTGTCATCCTATAAAAATTAGATAACCCTTAAGCACTCGAATTATAAAATAATAACCAATAAAAGATGTAGCAAGAAATATAGAGTTATAATGCACATAAAAAAAGTCTATAACGGAGTAACAGATAAACAGGTATACTGCGAGGAGGTATTTCTAGCCAATAATTTTAAACAAAGGACTAGACAATTAAGCATACAGATTACACGAAGAATATAAGTCAACATTACAGACAGAAAATACCGTATACATGCGGAATTGCTTGAGTCCATCCTTGTCCTGGACAGAGACAACTACTTTGGCTCTTTCACAGGCAGGCTTAGATTCTTTCTCAGCCTCAGCCTCGGCCTCTACCGAAGCTTGTGCTGAATTACCAAGTTTCCTTTTCACAGACTCCTCCATTGCTCGTATAACATCGTCGGCTGATTTTGCAAATGACACTAACTCTTGCTTCTTTAGCCTGCATGTATGGAATGTTAATTGTGAAACGTAAAGGAATGTGAAGAACAACAAGTCATTTGGAACATCATAACCAAAAAAAAAAAAGCGAAAATGAAGCTTTACGCTAATTTATACAAAAAGGAAAGAATATTACTTAATTTTTAGACAATATAACACTAGTTTGGCCAATATTAGAAAATGATATGGCCAAATATTAGAAAATGATATGTTCTTTCAATTTTTTTTTTTATTATATTTTTTTAGGTCATGTCATTACAGGTGCTACAATGTTTTTTTCTCTCACATCATTCCAAATGCTCATGAATCAGAAGTTCCAAAAGTAACACATACCTACAGGTTTTCATTTCATTATATTTGCAACAGTTTCTCTACCTATAAAAACACAAAGTCTATAAACATTGTAGCATTAAACAGGTTCCATTCACGAGTCAGAAAAAGCAATAAACTCAAAAAATAAAAACAAAGACTTGGTGTAAATTGTGAAACAAAACCGTTCATTCAAATATACCTCAACTCCTTTATGGCTGAATCCTCGTGGAGATGATTCTGAACCAAAGCTTTGGGAGGAGGAGGTAACCAATCCTCCTCCTCCTCCTCTTCACAATTGACCACTTCTATTTCTTTAGTGTCCACTCCTACCTTCTTTTCAACCTAATCCCAAATTAATTTGAAGCATGTAACAATCATTAATGGTGGCATTTGGAATAGTCAAAAGCATTTTATATTTAGTGCTCGGTTGAAAATAATATTCATTTTTTTTCTTTTAAAAAAAAAGGGTTCTTCAGGAACTGAAATGCTTTTGGTACGAGGCACTGGATAGGTACTCTCTTAGAAATAATTTTGAATTAAAAAATAAAAAATCTGAAGTAAAATTGATGCAGCTCTGAATAGATGCCATCCCAAAAAGCTTATTTTAGATGCTTTCACGACAAGCAATATTACTCAACAGTAGTTTCTACAAACGCACAACCTAAATCCATAATATCACCAGGAAAACACCAATCTTCTAACAACAGTAGCTAATATCTTAAAAGCAAATTCAAAAAATAACACACAAATTCGAATGCGTTATACAAATTAGAAATACCCACAGCGGGATTAGAGACCTTCCTTCGCTTGGGACGGGAGAAAGGAAGCGTTTCATCATCTGCCACAAATACAAACAAAATTTAATTTAATCATTAAATAAATAAATAAAGTGGAATTAATGCTTTGAAGAACAGAAGTTATTTATAGAAATAAAAATAAATAAATAAATAAAATATACCGTCGAGGCAAACAAGATTGCGAGGCTGAACGCGACGGTAGTCGAACAAAGGTTCTAAATCATCAACTTCACCTAAATCTGCCTGCAATAAGAGAAAGCAAAACCCTAGAATTTTAAAAATTTACAAAAACATAAACGTTGAAATTTGAAATAAGAGCTCACCATATCTCTCTCTGTGTCTTCCTCTGTAAAACAACTTGAGGATCAATTAGAGCGTACATAGACCGACAAATGAGATTTAAAAAAACAAAAAAAAAATTGGATTGTGCTTATTTATAGTCGTCGATACGTCCAAGTGAAATATACGTAGCGTTAGGATAAATAAATTGAAAATATGCAATTCATTTAGTGTTTGGTAATTGGTATGATATAATTTAAAATTTAAAATTTAAAATTTATTTATCTTTATTTCCTAATATACCCATAATTTAATGATCTTATAAAAATAAGTAAGAAATATTAATTTTATTTTATTTTATTTACCATAATAATATTAAGTATTTGTAATTTTTTTATTAGAATATATAAAATATAGTGTTTTTATATATCATCTCAAAATCACGTCTAAATTTATCCAAATAACTTAAACTTTAATATATGATTGAAGTTTAACACGAATGTACTTTCTCCAAATACATAAGATGTGGCCAAATATACAACTAAAATTCTATCCAAATGTTACCAATCGACAATTATAATTAAATACGTAATCCTAAAATGGTTCATTTATCAAATAAATATCCATGTTAATCATGTCAATGTACTTCTTTACACTAATGTCAATGGAGAAGCAAGGATATAATATATTTTGAGCATGCAATAGTTTTAATATTCTACGGGCCAAATTTGTGTTAAGGATTCAATGTCATTATATCGCAGGCCCACATATCAAGTAAAATCCAATTAGCACCAAACAGTCCCGAGTCCACTTGCATGAGGAGAAAATCTTATATGCAACAGTGGTACCACGTCATCCATGCAACAAGCCAATCATTCATTGCCACGCGTGCTAAAAATTAAAAAAAAAACTAAAAAATAGGTGAAGAAACTTTACATGTCATTTTTTAATTCGTTTGTGGTACCACATCATCCATACCACTGTAGTACCAAAGAATCTCTCCTTGCATGAGACATAGGCGGGGCCCATGAGCCTATATGTTACCCAAACAGCCTAAAGACTTTCGTGAGCCCATCCGACTCATAAGGATTTCGGATAAATCCTAATCATATTATTTAATGTCTCATTCGACATTATCGGGCCAGTCTACGCCCTAATTCCTTCTTAATAAGGTAACTAAGTCTTTGGATTAAGGCAAACTACCTACAAACACAATGATACAATCCAACTATCATATAGATTACACTTAATCTTGGATATCTAGGCACTCATAATTCAATCATGATTTAACTACTATTTCCTACGACTCTTCCAAGGAATCCTAATCCAACTTGAATGCTACTTCATAGCCTATAAAAGGAGAGGGGGTTTGATTCATTTAAGTTTTAGCTCTCACACTCGAGTTCTCAAAGCGTATATTACTCCCTAAACACGAGCTCACCGCCCTCATATCAATCTACGAAAATCAAGGTAACGTTTCTCTCTCTCTTTCTGCTCGTCTACGTCACTGACTCGAGCGTCGGAGTGCCTACGACATCCACCACACTAGTGGATAGATACTATGCGCTCATTTTATCTTTGTTTTCCAGGATCACTAATGTCCATTATATAAATTCTCAATTGTAGGCCCGAAACGAAATTCAGCGTATACAAGTATAATAATAGAAAATATAAAACAATAAATAACACACCTTTTTTTGTGTGGCTAAGTTTTGCTTATTTGCATCACTACTTAATATGGATAATATGAGGGTAAACTAATTTTGTTAATTTGGTATATTCTTCTTTCAGTTACCACCACTAAATTAGCATCTGTTGCTTTGCCAATGATTCGACAAGAGAAGGATCGATTCGAGCTGGTCATGGCTAATGTTAATACGTCAGATGCAAACAGTTTGTTCCTTCGTGTATTGTTCAAGGAAGAAATTCCAGTCATTTGTAAGTCAATTTCAACTTAGTTTTCTACTTAATTATATTTTCATTTTTTTATGAGATACATGTCCCAACTCCCAACACTGTCTATGTGCCTAAATTAAAATGTTTTTTATACCCGATCTAAGTCTGGATAAATGAGAAGAATTGTGTTAGGTTTTGACAATTAACGTAAAACTTATCGAATTTTTATGATATGAATTCAAAATAAAATTGTGCTATCAAATAAAGTATAATGACGTCAAATGATTCATGTAACTGACTCCACCCAACAAGAAAAAAGAGATTTATTTGGTTTGTTTAGTTGGACTTCTTATTTGCATTATTTTTTTCACATGAATTTATTATTTCAATATTTGCAGTGAAGGGGCATGTTTTTTTCGTTGAGAAGCCAATTTCTATCGACGATCTAAAATATGTGTGGCAACATGCATATTATAAGAGGAGGAAATCCGTGGAAACATTTCTCAAGGCAATGCAAATTTATGATGACTTGCAATATAGCATCATTAATAATGATCAAAATGGGGAGAGTAATAATAAGCAAATGGAAGTGGATGCTCAAGTTTTCATACTTGATGATGAAAATATTGTTAAAGAATCAGAAAATAATTGCATGGAACAGCACTAGATGGCTAATTAATGAAGATCAAAGCCAGAAGAAACAAAGAGGAATAAAGATAGAGAGATCATTATTGGGTGGTGATGATAAAGAACGAGAAAAGTAAAAAAGGAAAGAAGAGAAATTTGAACTCTATCTCTGATAATGAAAATTCCAACAACGTTGTTATGATACCCACTGAGGAGATAGGGGGAGAAATAAATATCAACAACAATGGAAACGTCAAGAGGAAAAGGAAACCTCGTATCATTTGGACTCTAGAGCTACAGCTCAAGTTTATTGAAGCTTTTGGAGCACTTGGCGATACACGTAAACAATTCTTTCACTACTTAAATTAAGCAAGCTATCTCAGATTATTTTTAATCCTTTTGTTTCCTTTTTCTGGATGCAGAAGCTCGTCCCAAACAAATTTAATATTGCAGAAGATGAATGTGCATGGGTTGAGGCAACGCCAGGTTGCTAGCCATCTGCAGGTATATATTTACCAAATTAATTTACTTCTAAAATTAGGGTTTTGCCTTTTGGCCTTATTTTTATTTCTTATATTTTGCTATCGTTCAAGACTATAGATTCAGCAACTTCATGATCATGTGCACATACATATACTCTAATGCTAAATAGTCATTGGAATTATGGTGATCAATAAGCAAAGTTACTTCCTTTCACATATATTGCATTTTTGAGGAAATCAACTTGTTTTCATGCTTGCAATTAGATGCATCATAAATCCTGACCGTCAAATTCCGTATTCAACATAAATTCAGCTCAATATTGAATCTTAGTTCTTATATAATTCACCTATCACAAGGATCAATCTTTGGAAATGCTTCTCTATAACACCTTTGATGATCAATTCCTTAGTAGGAAAATATATGATACTTGATATTGCTTTCCTGTCTCCTTTTTCTTAATCAAGGTTCTTCTTTTGCATCTACAAATTTTATTCTCTCTCTTTTTTCCTATACCATGGAGTCAGATTACTTACCATTCTTTCTCGCTGTTAAGAAGTACAAAACTCAAGTGCAGCAGATTTCTGACAATGCCATAACTGAATTACCTTCAACTTCAAAATACACAACAGCCAGCATCTACGCCGCAAATACGGGATCAATGCAAACTCTTGAGACGATCAGGCCATCAGTGGCGTATCAGCCAACACTCAAAACTAATGTCTTCGAAGCTAAAGGTAATGTTCCACAAACAATTTCACCAAATTCTGAGAGTATTGTGCAAGTTGAAAATGCTTCAGGCAGTTCAAGCAATGTGGCTAATGCAGGAAATCAGGAGGTGAATGCCACTGTAGTTCCGGAAACTCCAGCGGCTAGTTCAGTTAATCATAACCAGCCTTCATCCGGCTATGCTGACCTGTTGAAATTGCTTGATGAAGATGAAATCATAGCTGGTTTAGGTGGTGAACCAAAACCAGCTGACCTTGATCGATACTGTGAATGGCTAACGGAAGCTTTAATGGAAGACAGTCAACACACTGAATGATTCAGTAAGTAGTCGAGGTACCTGTCCTTTTTATCATTGTGCTAAAGCATGTCACTTATATTCTGGTTTTTGGTTCATGTAGCCCCAGATGGAGCATCGACAATGTTAATGGTTAGAGCACAGGGGTCTGGATGGCACGCATCAAAGATCTTTGAAACGAAAACCAGTAGAATATTGACAGAAATGTTAGCTAGAAACTAAGAAATATGACTACAGAAAATTTTAATTACCATACTGTACAGTTAACTATACCCCCAGACCTGTAAAAAATTTGCGACTTTTGGATGTAATAATCATAACAAGACTTAAAGAGAACACTTGATCTAAAATAGTTGCATTCTAGCTTCATGCTAATATAAAATTTGCAGCAGCTTCTCCATCAGTGATAATCATGTGACTTGAGACAGTATGTGAAGCCAGATGGTAAGGAATATATCTGTTCCATAAATAAAATAACCAGTGGTGCATTTGTAAATGCATGGAGAGGAATGTTCCTCCCCTTTGATGATAAATCAGCATTCCGATTTGGTGAAGCAGAATTATGTTGATAATGTATTTCCAAGGGTGGAAAACTGAAAGCCATCAACATAAAGGGTATTGCTAACAAATATCGGGAGTACTTAAAATCATATTAAAAATATTTTATTAAGGTTAAGTAGCATTCTCAAACTGACCTGCCATATTTACTTTCTCTCTCTTCTTCCATTCTTTACCAGGATTCTTTGCTTCTCTTTTTATATAGTTCTCTAGCCTAACATCTGACTATGAGAAAAAAGGAAAATGATCACATTATGTTTTATATCCAACAATAAGGAATTGTCTACTGATGGTAAATCATAATGTCTCCATGCATATAATTTGCAAGACACAAATAAAATCAAAAACGTCCGAAAATTTACTGAAAAAAAATGCAGGAAATGGGAGAAAAAACATTTATATTTTATTTATAGTGAAAATCAATATACACCATGTACACATGAGCTTAGCTAGCAATGTTGGTTATAGGACCTTTAAACCAATGGCGAGCACTAAAGATCCAAGCAGACACAGTAAGAATGAGCAAGCCACAAACTGCAACAGGAGTGTAGTTCAGTGTCTCAGTAGTAATGGGGTAGGCCACAGGCAATGAGAAGAGGACTGAGATTGTTGCCACCCAAAGGACAGCAACCCAACCAACCAGGATACCATATCGACCCAAGTTGAAAGGTCCGGGGACAAAGGACTTGCGTGCCAAAGTCACCCTGAAGAAGATGGGCAGGGCATATGCAATGTACAGACCTATAGTAGCAATAGATACCATGGCTTGAAATGCCACTTCACTTCCAAGATACTGCAAAGGATTAAGAAGAAACAGGTGTACATTAGCAGTTGGAGGAAGAAGATCAACCGTGTCATAGCTCAGAAGAAATTAAAATGATTCGAGCTTAACCAAGTTCATGTCATATTCACAATTCAGAGCATTTTTTTTATCGTAGTAGATAGGACATAAGTGATCTTTTTAAACTGTCTATGATAGAATACAAACACAAAAGGAGACTGAACTTCCACTCACAATTTGACAGAAATTCTTAAGCACAGGAATGAAGGGGATATATGAAGTTTCAGATGGATATGTTAAAAGGTCAAGGAAAAAGTGTGCACGTTGAGGAGAAGAGAAGGAGAGAGAGAGACACATACTGTTAGTGCCATGCAAAATGATATAATTACAGACAGCCAAACTGCATTTATGGGAACCTCCTGATTGTTCACTTTGTGCCAAACTGGTGAGAATGGCATGGCTCCATCTCTTGAAAATGCATATGCCATCCTAACAACAAATGGGCAGCAATATCAGAAGCTAATTATGATATTAAGTCGATCCAATTGTGCGTTCTTATTAAAAACAAGTCCCAGCGAAGGTACCTGGAGTTGCTTGTAACTGAACTCATTCCACAGAAAAATATGGCAACAGCAACCACTCCTAAACAAATAATTCCCCCAATTCCACTGCCAAATCTGTTCTTGAATGCCAGGTAAAATATTTCCGCAATGGCATAACCACCAGCATCATTGTCTTCATTCAAAAGGTATGGGATGTTGGTAACTGCAAAGGTGATACCGAGTAGGTAACCCCATCCAAAAATAATAGATATTCCAATGGCACTAATTATTCCCTTTGGTCCATTCGTATCAGCATGCTTTGTTTCCTCTGTCTAGAAATATAAGTTTAAAGGAAGGGCAGTAATTAAATTTTAGTCATCTGATCAACTGGTAGAAAGCAAAAGAGCTAAAATTATAAGGAATTGATAAATGAGGAAGAAAGAAAAGAGAACAAAAATTTTAGGAGTGCTTCGTTAATTCTATTAATAAAGCATGTAATCATCTTTGAGTTGTTCATTGATGATCTCGGGAATGTTTCAGAAGAATAAACTTTTCAACCCAAAGAAACTGAATTTGAATTATATTTAGTTTTTTTAAGCATACATTGAATGTCCACGGCATAATTTTTAATGTCCCGTATTTTCATGATTTTTCACTTATTGTTTTAACAAATTTCTCACAATTAATATCAATATATCTCAGACTGAAAGCAGATTGAACGGAGGCAATGAAAGAATAATATAACCAACCATATGAGCAGATGCATCATAACCAGTAAGGGTGTACTGGCTCATTAGAAGTCCGAGAACAAATATATAAACTTTACTGTTGATTCCATCCCCGTTATCAGTGTTGAAGTGAGTGAAAACAAACTTTGCACTGGCCCTCTCCGTTGAAACAGAGGGAATGAGGATCATAAGAACCACAACACCTAAAATTGCAAAGAACCATCACAATCCAAAAGCAGGGCTGCCTTAAAACAAAATGTACTTTCAACCAGGGATTCTTCATACCTACGAGATTCCATGCAGCTGCCAGCTGTCCAAAGAAAGACAATACCGTGATAGGAAGGCTGTTTATTATGGCATGTAAGAGCAGAATTCCCCCATGGAAAGCTATAACTACATATTTAGATGCCTCGTAACCACCACCATTTTTTCCGCCTGTGCTAAGAAGAATGATCACCTGAATCATCTGTGCTAACGAGAAATCTACACTGGTTGTAACAGCCCACTGCAAATAAAAAGTTTCCATATGAATAGGGCCTATGGCCAATCATATGACACTAAACCAAGTTTGGCCTTGCAGCTAATCAAAAGAATATCAAATTTTCAGTACCTGACCAACAATGTTGAACCTGTAGAAGATAAAAAGCATATGCGTTAGAAAAGATTATTGCAGGAAGTCTAATTTTGGTGTATCTTTTTTGTTGAACCAGCTCAATAGACAATAAGCAATATATGTCATATTTTTGGGATGAAGAGCTTTAACAGAATGATATATCCTACCATGTTGGAGGTTGTTTTGACTAAAAAATTATAAGCCAATAAAAAGAAAATAATAATGCTTCATCCAATTTCTACAGTAGATCATTAACAGAAAGAAGTAGCTGCTTTGAGCGAAGGAGCAGTAATAGCAGAAAGTGTTGAACAGAGTTAGGCTTGAGTGGCAGATGCAGTGTGTTGGGGGTAAGATTGATCAATCCTAGAACAAACACATATTTTTGAGTTGTTTCACTATGTCTCATTTCCAGGAACTTTCATTGCATTAATTCGCAACAAGAAATTACATCCATCATCAGGAGCAACATAAACACTCTAATGCCCCCTAAACAAAAAAAAAAAAAACCATGAAATAAGCAATGCTTGGATTGCTAATTCTGACTGCACTGACCAGGTTAGAGAAGCTCCACGGTAACTGACATCATCACAAAAAATCTAAAGTGAACAACCTGAAAAGCCAAATTACAAAATAAAGGAAACAGAAGCAATCTACTTATGCCTACAATGGACTATTTTTGCACCAATAGGGCAATTGAGCAAATGACAAGAAAATAGAATGTAAACAGAAAACACTTTCTAAAAGTAATTTCCACCAAATTACCTAGTACCAAAAATTTCTAACATCCAGATTCAAGAACATAACAGAAAAACAAGATCACAATGGTTCTTATGCGATAGAACGCTTCAGCTTTACGACATATCAAATTAATAGTCAATTACCAATTTTCTTCAGGCATTAAACATTTCAAGTATTTACAAATCTTCAAAATCCAAGCACAAGCACTTAAATTCCCAAAAAGACAGAATCATATCAAACACTCACACAATATACTGTGAAATGAAGGTCAAAAGACAGAATTATACACCACAATTGGAAATGGTATTATTCAGAAATGATTACCAGCCAGTTAACCAGGAGGCAAAGGGAGCCCATTTAGGGCCAGCAAGCTTTGCACTCCAATAGTAGAGACCACCAGAAGTTGGGTAAGAAGAACAAATCTCAGCCATTGACGACCCAACAAACAGAGTGAAAGCACCAGCAATAAGCCAACCATAAACCAATGAAATTGGTCCACCAAAATTCAACCCTGTATTGTACAGGGTTGTGATACCAGTAAGCACTGATATAATGGAAAACGAAAATGCAAAGTTCGAAAACATCCTGCAACATCAAACCAAACACACATCCAAAGACATAGCCTCAGCAAAGCTGCACTAACCCTGTTCATGTTCAGAGCCAAAAGAATAGACCCAAAAGAGAAAAAAGAAAAGGGTTGTTGAGAAACTTTACGAGAGATCACGTTTAAGTTCTTGCTTGTAACCAAGCTCGTTGAGACGGGCATGGCCTGAATCAACAGAAACGCTACAATTTGCTGTATTATGATATGGAAGACTCATCTTTTCACGGCCCCGATCCATTTAAAGACACCAAAAAAAAGAAAAGAGAGACAGAGAGAGAGACAGATTCAAGGATCAAAAGAGAACTAAACAAGAGAGACTGGCTATGGATTTTTTTATAAAAATAAAAAAACCAAAATGACCAATCTTTGTGATCTCTCTCCTCCCCCCCTTTCTTGGAATCTTTATTTCCTCTGAATAAATTAGTCTCCTGCGTCTGTATTTATTACACAGAATTAAGTATAGACTTTTAGACAAAAAAAAATAGTGGAACTGAGCCACCGAGCATACTGACACTTCGACAATGAAGATAGAAGCAAATTGAGACGTGTCTTGATGTTCCCACCAAAATTTAATATTCTGTACTATTAATTTCTCGGCTGGCATGGAAATGTCAATAAGTATTTCAAGGTATTTATTAATGATTTATTTTATAAAAAATTTATGGAAAAAAATAATTAATATTTTGATAATTTTTATATTCACAAAAAAAAATATGAGTGTCCTTCTTTAATGAGTGTCATTCTTAGGACACTCGTCAGCATAATCCTTTAGTTATCTATCTCATCAACTTAATTCTTCAAGGAACTTACTAAGAGATAAAATGGGTTTCAAACTTTCAATAGAATGTTGATCCAGTTAATAAAGTTGAAGTGATTCTTATTAGAACTGAATTTTATATATATAATATAATTTTATATTGAAAGTAAAGATTCAACTTCAGGTAATTTTGTGATTCGTATGTTAATAAATCCCCTTCTTGTAGGATTGTTGAACTGTGATAGAATCATTTTTTGCCTGGAAGCATGATTCTGATTTGGCAAATAAATAAATTATTTTGGCCAAGCTGGTTGGTGGGATAGAAACTTTCATCGGAAATCTTCAATAAAGATTTTATTTTTTATTTGTTGAAGTGAGTGTCATTTAAACCTCAGTCAAAGATTGAAAAATAAATAATAATGGGCCATAACAAAATGTTTGAAGGATCTGATTTAACAGGTCCATTGATCACACGTGGCACAATTTCAATTTGGTAGTTTGCGGAGGCATTTTTGACACGTTTCCTATATGACTTAAATGCCGACCTTTTTATTTGTCTACAAAACAAATGTTATGTTTATGTTTGTCAAATAAAACGGTTCTGTAAGTCCTCACTTACGGAAAAAAAAAAACATAAGCTCTTGGTTAATAATAAAGATTAAGTTAATGATTAAAGAAAAAGATTTAAAAAATATATATTTTAATATATATTTTTAATGTGTTAAAATCTATATATATATATATTTTTAATCATTTTCTTAGTCCTTAATTTAATAAAATAAGGGATCACTAATTCTATAAATTGAACGTATTGGATACCCATAAGCAGTTCCATTTCAATCAAAAATAGAGCTATTCATCCAGACTAGTTTTCATTAAAAAAAAAAAAAAGGCTCATGGGACGAAATCTTGCATGCAAATATACCAACCGTTGCACAAAATTTAAGATTGAATATTGAATTGAATTTATGTTCATTTATAATTTAACTTATCTCAAAATCAATTCTAACACTAAATCCATTTTTTTTTCCGGTAGGCAAATCAAATCAAAGGAAAGATAAATAAAGAGAAAAATATCTGTCAGCTGGGATTCCTCTGGCAGATATTTTATTCGCCAACAATGAAATTGGAACTGACATAACAAATTAAATCCACGCAACCCAAGTGATAGTGAATGAAAATCTTGGACGAAACTGTAACACCTTATAGCTGGTTGCCTAATCCTCTTTATTGAATTTGATAAGATTATTTTTATAGTGTTTTGGTATAAAATTTGATAAATTTATAAGTTAATTTATATTCTCACTGTAATACTTATAAGATAATTTATTCTCTCATTCAATATTCTCTAACAAACGGTATGTATATTTATTGTAATTAAAGGAAACTTGTGAAATCAACTATTCCGCTTTTGTTTTCTTGCAATATGTGTCTAAGTTTCTTATTTGGACATAAGACAAATTTAAGCTATACACAAATTTACTGCGCTAAAAATAGATTATACTGACACTTTTCTAGTGATACTTTTCAAAATGTATCAGTAAAGGCAAACAAATACACCATTTTCTGATTTTTTTAGAAAAAAATATCAGAAATAACGAATATTATGATATCATAAGTGAGATCGGGGTGATGAAGTAATTAACGGATATCTTCGTCGAAGGAGACAAACATTTGTTACTTCAGTATATCACCATAAGAAGAAGGCTAAAGAAGCTAAGAAGCTGGACTTGAAAGGCAAGCGAAAGGTCAAGAAGGTTCTTGGTACTCCTAATGAATGGCCTATCAAGGAACAAGAGCTCAAGTCCTTCGAAGCCTGTCGTGCTCGTGCTCTTGATGAGTTGGAGTAGAAGAAAGCAGCCTGCAAGGATAAAAGGAGCACTGAAGTTTCCAGTTATGAATTAGAAGCAAATGTGCTAGATCAAGGTTATGAACCCGACGTTGATTTTCACAAGAATGAGCATTAAAGCTTGCAGTTGTGATACCCGTTCTGAAGTGGTGAAGATTTGAGATTATGGCCTTACTGGGATGAACAACAAGAAGAGGTATGGGGTCCCCCGGGATCAACATAACAGGTGGCACGAATATGAGACAACTGTCATCAGTGCAATTATGTGAAGAGTCATTCAATCAAAGTATCAAGAGGTCTGTAGTCGGGTCAGTGGTGAAAGGTTCGAAGAACATAGGGAAACAATAGCCACCGAATGAAGATTTTCTTCAAAATTCTAAGTGTTGAAGGGTGACGTGAGGCATAGTGATGAGGTGATGTGGGGTATCCATAAGGGATTTCAACCCGAGAATATTAGATCGGTCTTCAGTTTCCTACACCATCATCTTTTATAAAATTCTCAACATCAACTCGCAAACTTCGTTGATACCGAGAATTATGAGACAAATGTTGATGGTGATTTTTTAGCCTTGAGGATGGTTCAAATACCGATGAGAGGCAGAATGAGTATTGTACTTAACCTAAAGTGGATAGCAAATGCTTAGAGGCTCGGAGTGAGATAGGTCAGACAAAGAGACCTGACCGCTTAGCAGATGAGTTCTCCCGAGAACAAAGCCTAATGAGGAGGAAATAAATTATTATACTCGACCTGGTGAAAGAGTTGGACAGAGTTTTGAGGATTATCATCCACCTCGGGAACCCGACCCGACGGTGTAACTGCAGGCCGATATGTACTAAGGTCATATGACATGTACCCTTACTAGAAGGTGTGATTCTTGAAAACACTGCATATGACATATGCCCTAAATGAGGATATAATCTTCTAGGTGATTATGAGAAAATAATAGTTCTTATTGTATGAAGACTCTGTCAACTATTCTCAGGACGAAACATTACCAGAGTAGTTGAATCATAGGTTGTTGCATCAACAAAATGTGTAGCATTGGGTAAAAGGTGGTAATGATGGGTTTCTGCTGACATGAATGGTTGAACCCAGTGGCAGTTCAACTATTTGATGATGGCTGACATCATGGGTTATTAGAATAATGGATTTGGAAGCTTATATAAAGGGGTTGAAGTTTTTCAGATTTAGAGGTTAACAAATTTTGTATCTCACGACTTCTTGAGAGATTGAGAGTCGATGAGTTAGTGATAAAGATAGAAAGTAGGTCAGCATACGACCACCTGAGAGATTTATACCGGGCTAGCTGTAAGACCCGATGTGCTTATTTTTATATTCTTATATTCATCTCACTTGTACCTTGGATCGGTCTTGACCATGAGCATAAATAAAATACATCTCATTTCTCCCGTGGACGTAGGATGAAGCCACTCTCTGCCGAACCACATAAATCATTGTCTTTGTGTTTTTCTTGTCTGCTTGCTAAATTTGATTTTAGCACCCTATTAACCAAACAAATTCACTACTTAAGGGAGGTTTGTTCGAGGGCTAATTTCTCATACCGCTCTTGTAATGAAAAACAACTGTCAACAATGTGTGTGTGAGTGAAATTCATCTAATATTTTAAAACCAAGCGAAACCCCCTACATGAGATTTTGCTATAAATATATTTGGTTCTTAGGTAAAGCATGAGGTAAAGATGGCAATCGGGACATTCTGTCTTGACCTAGTCCTGTTTCATTCCATCTCGATTATTGATTCGATATGATTTTTTATATTAAATCTTGATCGATTTTTTAGATCGGATCGAAAAGTCGTCTCAAATTTTGAATCTAATAGTTAGGGATTGTGAATCCCAATCGAATTTTTGGATTTTTTAAACTAAAATTCGAGATTTTTAATATGAGTAAGTTTTCATTTAATTTTAATACATAAAATAATTTCACTAAAAATAAAGGGATTCACTCATTCTCCCCAGAAAATTTACAAATCTCAAACCTATTTGATTTGCGTTCATGTCTTGTCAAAGAGAGGAAGCAACCTAAACTTTGATGGTTGAATATTCTACAAGTATTCGTGCATCATTATATCAAGGCCTCAGAGGGTGGCCGGCCCTTGTAAAATCATCCTTCCTATTTTATCTTTGCTAAGCTACTTTAAAATAGGAGCAACTTCAAAAGCCTATTCTAATTTACACTTTTGAAATACATTATTTATTTAGTAAATTAAAAAGTGAAAAAATAAATTATTTCTAAAAGATTCTTCAAATAAAATTAATGTTATATTATTTTAAGCAAATTAAATAGACTCACATTAATTATATGATTTTTATATAAAAATAATTATAAGTAATGATGACGACGTGTATAAAAAATTATATTATTGATATATTATATATATAAAAGTTAAATATTTGTAATCTTCTTCATGTGCTACGTGGCGGCTTCATATTAAAGTTATAAAATTAAATTAATAAATCTATTAAATAAAAATATTATTACAATAAAAAAACATATTGTAATTCTATAAGTATTATATTATAACAAGAAAACATATTAGACTGTCCTATTAAAATTTATCCACAATTAACATAATCTCTACAATTAATTTTTTATTATTAAATAATAAAATGAAAATATCTCTACAATTATTTATTATTATTAAATTAAAAAATTAAAAAAAATAAATTATTAACATAAGAAACATATTACAATGTAAAAACATTAATACTATTAAAATAAGAAACCTATTAATTTAATTAATTAATTGCTATTTTAAATTAGTATTATAAAATTAAAATAAAAAAATCTATTATAATATTATAATAAGAAAACATATTATAATTTCTCATTAAAATAAAAAAACATATGTGACACTTAACTTCAACAATTAACCTCTATAGTTAATTTTTTATTATTAAATTACAAAATTAAAATATCTTTACAATTAATTTTGTATTAAATAAAAAATCTATTACAATAAAAATATATTATATTTTTATAAGAACTGTATTATAATAAAAAAATATTACATTATTCTAGTACAATTAAAAATACTATTAAATTATAAAATTAAATTAATAAATATATTAAATAATAACTCTATTATAACAAGAAAACATATTATACTATCAGATTAATTTTTTGAATAATATCACAGATAATCCAACAAATATATATATATAAGTTAAAAAAAAATTAAACTTTATAATAATGTCACATGACATCTAATTTTTACAATTAATTTTTTATTACATATTATAATAAGATGATATAGTATAATCTTCTATCAAAATAAAAAATATGTGTGGCACATAATCTCTACCATTAATGTTTTTATTATTAAATTATAAAATTAAAATAATAAATTATTACAATAAAAATCTATTGCAATATAAAAATATAATATTCTATTAAAATAAGAAACATATATAGTAGTGAGCTACAAAACCAAGCGATTTTTTTGGATTTTGATTCTATTGTTATTTTATTTTGAATTATTTTTATAAGTTTTTTATTTCATGGATTTTTTTTTATTATTATTTATTGTTCTTCAGGATGCAGACTTTGACTATTAGTTATTGCACAGTGAATTAAAAATATTATTCGAGAACTGAATCTATTCATTCCAAATCCAACAATGAAATGACCCCTCATACGATTACGAATTTTTTGGGTTGTGAGACACATTAAAATTTACAATATGTCTTCAAAATGAAAATAAAGAAAACACAAAAATTCGTGGGAGGGATCAAACTTTTGGAACTTGAATGAAAAATAAACCATAAAAATAAAAAACTGACAAAGTCCGAAGTTTTTACACGAAGAATACTTAAATATATGCTCAACGCGCACAAAGTGTGGGCCCTGTACTAATATTTATAAAAGTTTAATATTTTTAAGTCTCATCATCGCGACACGTGGCGACTTCATATTAAAGTTATTGTAAAATTAAAGTAATTAATCTTATAAATGAAAATAATATTATAATAAAAACAATACATATTATAATTTTATAAGAATTCTATTATAAAAATAAAACATATTAGACTATCTTATTAAAATAAAAAATATTTTTTAATTATCTGCAATTAACCTAATCTCTACAATTAATTTTTATTATTAAATTATAAAATTAAAATATCTCTACAATTATTAAAATTATTATTAAATTATAAAATTGAAATAATAAATTATCAACATAAGAAAACATATTACAATATAAAAACATAATCTACTATATTTTAATTTACTATTATTAAATTTTAAAATTAAAATAAGAAACCAATTACAATAAGAAAACATATTATAATCTCTCATTAAAATAAAAATAAATGTGACATTTAATCTCTACAATTAATTTTTATTATTAAATTATAAAATTAAAATATCTTTACAATTAATTTTGTATTAAATAAAAAACGTATTACAATAAAAATACATATTATAATTTTATAAGAACTATATTATAATAAGAAAACATATTTTACTATCATAATATAATTAAAAAATACTATTAAGTTAATAAATATAATAAATAAGAATCTTGTTATAATAATAAAACATATTATATTATCCGATCAATTTTTGAATAATATCATAAAATATATATATATTATGTATATAAATTAAACATTTTTAAGATTTCTCATCGCGTCACAAAACATCTAAACTCTATAATTAATTATTTTATTACTTATTATAATAAAAAGATATAATATATATATATATATATATATATATATATATATATATATATAATCTTCTATTTAAAAAAAAATATGTGACACATAATTTCAACAATTAATGTTTTTATTATTAAATTAAAAAATTAAAATAATAAGTTATTAAAATAAAAAACTTATTACAATATAAAAATATAATCTCCTATTAAAATAAGAAACCTAAATAGTAGCCACCCACAAAACCTATACAATTTTTTGAATTTTGAGCCTATTATTATTTGTTATTTTATTTTGATTTATTTTTATAAATTTTTTTATTTCATGAATTTTTTATGATTTACTATGCTTCAGGATATAGATTTTGACTATTAGCTTTGTGAATTATAAATATTATTTGAGAACTGATAAACTGATAAACTAATAAACGAGGCATAAATATTACGTGTAAGTAAATCAATTATCTCATTTAGAGTATAAAATTGATAAGATTCAGAACATTTACAAGATCAATACTTAAATATATGTTCAATCTATACAAAGTACGAGCCATGTACTAGTATTAATATAAGAGAGATAATGTCAATAAATTTATATTATTTAAATCAAAATAAATGATATTTAAATATTTATTAGTAAGTTCAACCACCGGCACTACAATAAGTAAAGATAGATAAAATATTATATAATAATATTTGAAAAGAGAGGAGTCACTCTCTTCAATATTGAAAAGTGAAAAGTAAAATCCAATTTGAAAAATCTCAATCGGTGTTTCTTTTGGAATCAATTTTGATGATGTAGCTCTTCAATTTAGTAACTAAATAATATTTGAAGAGTCTTTTGGAGTTGTTTTAAAAAGTAATTTCATAATAAATCAGTGCAACTAATATAATATTATTCTATTTAGAATGTTACTAGTCAACGGATTCGCCTGGCTTGTCCGCCTTAATCATGGTTTGTCCTTCGTGTGGATTGTGATTGTGATTGTGAGTCCACTAAAAATCACTCGTTTTAGAAGCCTATTAGCCCAATGGCCCCGCCTGTTTTCCTCTAGACGTGAATTGCAAGTCCATTCATAACACGTTCAATTAATTGAGGGGACTTCACCTTTATAAATTATATCATCAACATCACTCCAAATGCAATATATTACAAATTTTATGTGATTTTGATGTATAATTTAATCTGCAAAGGACGTATTAATTCAATGAGTTCAAACTTTGGGACTTATGATGGAATATGTGACACATGACTCCATATAATTGAGCTACTCAATCAATTCACAACAAGCTTTAAACATTCATAGTTAATTGCACAAAATAATAACAAAGGGCAGAAGAGCGTACCAGCCAGTGAACCAAGAAGCAATGGGCCCCCAATTGCTACCACTCAGCTTGGCACTCCAAAAGTAGAGCCCACCAGATGTAGGATAGGCCGAACATATCTCGGCCATTGATAGACCCACTATGAAACTGAGCAGGCCCACAAAGGGCCATCCCCATATCATTGTCATGGGCCCACCGTATGTCAGTCCAGTACTGTACATTGTGGTCAGCCCTGTTAGTATCGATACCATTGAAAATGTAACTGAGAAGTTCGCTACTGCGCTGCACACCACCGCACCATAACATAATCCTTCCGTATATTAATTAATGTGTATTATTATTAAAATAGAGATTAGCTACGAAATGAAGATGTAATAAAATTTGAAGAAACGATGCCAAGAAGATGGAGGAGATGAAAAGAAGATAAAGCATACGCACGAGAGGCTGCGACTCAGTTCTTGTTTGTAACCAAGATGCTTCAAGCGAGCATCATCGCCGTCGCCTCCATTTCTGAGAGAAACATAGTGACTTGCAGCGTCGGAATCTTCCAAAACTCCGATCCCAGTTTCCATTTTTCAAATGCAAAATGTGTTCCAAGTCTAAGGCAACACCTCTCCGAACTACGGCTCATAGCTTTATGAAAATGAGATCTATCTACCTTTCAAACGAGTTACCTTTTTTTGTTAACACGTGCACGTGACCACCAAATACGAGTAATTTTCAAAAGCTTGTGGTGTGTACACGTCCTACTTATAATTTAAATTTAATTAAGAATCTCTTCAAACTTTTTTTTTTTGAATCGTTTGGAATCCCACCATCTAATCATTCATTTCGGACTTAAATATAGCAGGTAAAATTTTTCATGTATTCAAACTTAGTACCTCAAAATCAGATCTTAAACCATACAACACAAAACCTCGTCCTTTGGAGACTAAAAATATTTTAATGTATAAGTTAAAAAATTAAAAAAAATATAAATTTCAATATAATATTATTTATCTTAATTTAATAAATTAAAGAATCTATCATTATATCCTCGTGTGTGTATATATATATATATATATATATAGCTAACCACCATATTCAATTTTGCCACCGACGCAAAGAACCCACTTTATACTTCTCCTAAATTGTGATGATAGAGAGGGGCCTTTCTTCCAATAGGAATGAAAATTGTGAAATTAATTACTTTCATGAAAAGGTACATGTCCAGTTATGCATTTTTTTTTTTTAATATTGGAAATCATATAATCAAATTATCAGATCTGAATTAAGCGCAACAATTAAAACCTCCGATTACCTCAGATTCTTATAAAAAAATACATATTTTGGACTTCAACTCAGAATTTGATAACCATGTCTTAATTTTTTTGTCTCCAATCCATATCCAGGAAGTTATGCATAATCAGTCAATGTCAAATTGTATGGCTGAATCAACATAAAAAGGTTATATTTAGTACACAAATTTCCCTCCATAAAGTCTAGAAAAATTTCTATGTATACATCAATTTTTTTTCTTTTTTTCTTTACTATAAAGACTTTTTAAAATTCGAATACATGATCAAGTAAATATCAAATTTGGTAGACCACATATAATAAAATATGTATTATTGACTAAAGTTATACCAATGTTGCTTTGCCCAGTGGGTGGCAAAACCATAAATACAATCTGTTACAATTCTGAACCTTTTAACTCAAAAAAATTTCTTCAAAAAAAAAAAAAACCAAAAGTTTAATGTGAAAATATACAACACAACAAGTAAATTGCTTGACTGTAAAAGTGATTCTACAAGGACATCTCAGTGCTTAATCGTCTGGAAGCAACCAAGTTCTTATAGATTTCCTCGACCAACCTGCAGTCAACTTGCTCACCAGAAGAAGCCCAAGCAACCTGTCGAGCTCTGGCAACTTTTTTTCCTCTAATAAAGCCTCCATTAGAACTGGCCATTTTGTTGGCTAAACAAATCATCATGCTAGCATAAGCATCATTAAGCTTTCCCAAAAGTTTGATGGGTGATATGATTTTCCAATGTAGCTTTGGGATTCTTCGTATTCTCCAAAGCCGCCTGCGAGGAGCATGATCAGCACCCCCAAGCCTTAAAACCTGCAGCTTCCTTCTTCCATTACTCGCTCCATTGATTCTCTGGTACTTTCTCCTCCTCCAGTATCTCCTCAAGCTCTCTAAATATTCACCAGGAAGAATTGCCATTTTTTTTTGAATATATGTTGCTATTGCTTTGTGTGTGTGTGTGTCTGTGTCTTTGAAAGAAACAGAGATGCGTCAAGAGAAGGAATCAGAGGAGATTTATATAGAAGAAGAAATTTGGGGAAATAAAAAATCTTTAATGGGCGTGTGATTGTTCATTTCGATTATTAAATGAACATAAAATATTGTATAATAAGCAAAGTTTGTAACACGTTGGTCAAATAAGTCCGTTTGACCAAAGCGAGTTGAATAATATATAAACGACATGAATAAGAACTTTCCTGGAGGGCTATAATATCTCACGAGCTATCGATTTAGAATTCTCGGATCTTGAGGGTCGAAAAATTTCATCGTTAAAGATCTTTAGCGTCAAAAATAAATTTCGACGTTAAAAATATATCTTTAGCGACGAAAATATTTGTCGCTAAAAGTACTTATCTTTTCGACGCTAAAAACCTTTCTCGACCAAACTTTCGCGTCAAAAAATTTATTTTGACGCTAAAGATCTTTATCAACGAAATTTTAACTTTTAGCGACGAAATTTTTCGACGCTAAAAGTGAAAATAAAAAATAAAATAAAAAATTCGTTATAATTAGTTTTAAAAACTAATTATAACAAAATTGATATTATAAATTAATTTCAAACTAATTTAATTACAAAAGTAATTAAATTTTAGAAAACATAAGAACATAATTACAATTTTGTTATAAAATATTATGACAATGATATCTTTATTAATAAAATTACAAAATTTATCACAACAAAAAAAGCTTAAAATAATAAACAAAATGATAAAATATAATTTTCCTATATATTTTTCCATCTTCACTTTCATATTCTTATCTTCACTTTCATTCGTTCTTCATTTTCTTCACCATCTTCATTTTCATAATTTCTTCATCTTCATATTTCCCTACAAAAAAAAAAAAAAAAAAAAAAATTAAAATTTTGGATGTTAATATAAAATATAAAAAACAAAACAAAACATATAAGGAAAAATAAAATTTGGAGAGAAAATAAGAATATGAGAGAAAGAAGTGAGAATAAGAGAAATAAAAGATCAAATAAATTTATAAGGAAAAAATAATATTTAGCGACAAAATAGGCTTTCGTCGCTAAAGGTCATCAAATACCGGGAATTTTTCGGCCAAAATTTTGATTTTTAGCGTCGGAATTTTTTCGCCAAAATAAGGTTTATCTTTTAGCGTCAAAATTGAAATTCGACGCTAAAATGTTTATTAACGTCGAAAAAATTTTCGATGCTAAAAGTTTGGACGCTAAAGGTCCATTTTCTTATAGTGGGATTCACATAATCATAATTTTATAATTTACCAATATAATGTTACTAGTTGAATAAATAAATGTAAGAAACAAAATTATTACTTGTTCATTAATATTGTTTAGAAAGATTTAGAAATCGGCTCCTCTGAACAAATATTATCACACTAAATAAAACCTAAAAGGAAAAAATGTGTTATATCATTCTTCCTCTAAACCATTATTTAATTCTGTCACACTTTCTAGGAACATTGCAGATTTAGGGGCCGTTATATTAGGAATTCTAATTGTGAGATCATGGCTACTACTATCCATGGTTTTTAAAACCGATCAGAGCAGTCTGTTGAGTTGGCCAAATCGGAAATCGGTCGTGAGTCTGATTTGATTGAAAAATCAATTTAAATTCAATAAAAAATCAATTAAAATCGGTGAACCGGTTAAATCAGATCTTAACCAAAAAATATAATCCAATAATTAAAAATATATAATTTTTAATTAATAAAAATTATTTATGACGTCATCCAGATTTATTGGTTCAATAGATTGAATCAGTAATTCATTGAACGTTTTAAATCATCGGTCCAATTTTTAAAACACTAATATATCCGATTCAAAAAATATTTTTCATCGGAGTTTGCAGAAGAAGAGGTTATCAATTTTTGTCTTGAAATTGGCTATAGAAACAAGTTTGAGATGCAGCGCGGAGCTAGAGATAAAAATCTAGGGAATCAAATACATAACAAATTTTAGTTGTCAAATCATAAAAAAATACTTAAATTGAAAGTAAAAAATAAAAATACAAGTAAATCTTTGATTTGAGGAGCCCTCCTATACTTGTAAGAAAAAGGATTTAGGATGTAATTCAGTCCAACAAGTGTGAAATTACTCTTTGTTTAGCTGAGCTAGCTCCCAACTCTTTGATATGATACTGTTGGTTGACTGGACGAATTTCCAGCTGAAATAGGTTACTCTTTAATTCAAAAACACTTCATATAATAGAAGAAGATGATGATTTAGCTGAAGATTTACAGGCCACAAAAGATTTTATTCCATTACATTACATATGGTTGATGAATTAAATGCAGAAAGAAAGTGAAATTTAAAACTCCTCAGTTTAAATTTAACACAGTAACATGAGGCTGTTAGCTCTTACAATTCACATAATATGAAAGCCACAAATTGATTATCTAAAAGTTCTTCTGCAACTACATCTCAGTGCTTGATTGTCTAGAAGCAGCTAACTGCTTATAGATTTCCATGACCAACCTGCTGTCAACTTGTTCTCCGGAAGAGACGACCAAAGAAACCGGTGGAGCTTTGGTAGCCTTTTTCCCTTTAATAATGAAACCTCCATTGCTGTTAGAGTTAGCCATTTTGTTGGCCAAACCAATCATCATGTCAACATAAGCATCATGGAACTTGGCCAAAAGTTTGGTGGGTGAAATTATTTTCCGACGCAACTTCCGAATTCTTCTTATTCTCCAAAACCGAGGGCGAGGAGCATCAGCTCCAGCACCAAGCCTTAGAATCTGTAGCTTCTTCTTTTTGCTACGAGTCCCGCCTTTGATTCTCTGCCTGTACTTTCTTCTCCTCCAGTATCTTTTCCAGCTCTCATAATATTCAGAATGAATAATCGACATCAATCTTTGATGGTTGTATGTTTATGTGTGAGAAAGAGATATGCAAAGTGAAAAAATGAGAGAGGATTTATATAGTAGAAGAAGCCCAGCTTTAATTCTTTGATGGTATTAGAATGGGGGCCACTAACATGATAATTAAAATAATAAATATGAATTTAATATTGAGATATGTTAATCTGTATTTTAAAATTAATATATGATTAAGATCAGTGTTTCGAAATTCAGATTGGATTCGATTAGACCATAAAAAATCAGTAAAAACCAAATAACGATCCGATGAGTCCTACCACCGCACGCCTCTCAGTCCATTTTTCCCTAAACTTTGATTGGCTGCTTCTATTTCATATCACTGGGGATTATGCTTGGTTTATCTCATTAATGACAGACAAGTCACTCATATTACATTTTTAATAGTTAATTTCTTTATTTTGAATACAGTCTTAAGTTTTTTTTAATAATCTTCTACTGATTTTAATAATAATTTACGATTAAATTTAATTATAAATAAATTATTATTTAATAATTAGCGATAGTAATTTTTAAAAAAAAAATTAAGCTCACTCAACAACAAAATTATAATTGGTATTTAGATAAAATTATCTTAGGAATTAGGAAATATAATTATAAAGGCTGCGTCAACTAAGGAATCATCAAAAGTGGGCGGGATTTGCTTGCCAATGTCCAAAGGTATATAGTTAGAAAAATGATTTGTTTAATAATTAACTCCCCCATAAACTTGTATATACAAGTAACGTCATTGGTCCAAATTTTTTTAAAATGCAAGTAAAACATGGGCACCCTATAATATTATTTTAAGTAAGTTGGTATTAAAAAAAAAAAACAAAATGTGATTAGTTTGTAGAAGATTTGATCTTGATTTTGCAGCTAAGTATGCAAAGGAATGTTCAACGAATTTATTATTATTATTTTTTTGAAAGAGGGTCTTCAATGATCTTGTTTATTATTTTGTTACTGAATATTATTTCATTATTTTAGTGGTAGTGTGGTAATATTTTTATATATGCCTAAATTGATATTTAAATTTTACAATCATGTTACATGAATTTTGTGACACTTGATACATAATGTATTATCATTGGAATTAAGTCGGCTTAGAGATATTAAATTCCCTTCACGTGAGATAAAAAAGAATAGGAGGCAAAGGCAAAGGCAAAGGATTAGATAATTAGATTTCGACGTTTTTTTTTTTAATTTTATAATATTGTATTACAGCTACATATAACTTTTAAATCACAATTTTAATAATATCTGATAAAATTTTATTAATTCTTATTTTACAGTTAGAACTTATATTTCACAATAATTGTATGGCTCATCTCATATAAAAATGTGGGTCAAATTCAAAATAAACGGCAAAATCAATGATTAAGTAAGGTAGATCATGTCTTATCTCAATCCACGATTATGTGAGGTAAATTATGTCTTATTTTGGAAGGATAATGACCAACTTTATAAAAGGAATTTTTTTTCCAATCAAAAATTAAATTTATCAACTTAGAACTTGATCCTGCTTCCAATTTTTATGTCAATGGGGCTATCTTTAAGATTAAAAAAATCTAGATCATCTTAATAAGGGAATGAAATAATTTATTTATTTAAAAAAAAAATACTCGTATAAATCAATGAATCTAATTGCATTCTTGAAGAAAATACTTAAATGAGGGGGAAAAACAACATCTGCAGTGAACACTAGACAAGAATATACTTAATTTACCGCATAAATAATAAAATTGCTTTTTACATTTCTAAGGGGGAAAAAAGCAATAGAAAAAAGCACTTTTTTCCATATACACATTTTTTTTTATGGAATCGTTGGAAATTTCACCGTAAAAAAGATAGACCTTAGGAGGGATATAGCTTTTCTTCCGTCTTGCAGGTACTGGAGTCATGCATATCTACATCTTGCTTTGATTTCCCCTCGGGATGTGGCCTATAGGGAGTTTAAGCGTAGCGGTTAAAATTCTCGGTTGTCCCAGACTCTTACAAGAAACACATTTACTAGATTCGAATCCATGACCTCAAGATTCTCCAATATTCACATGACAACACTAAATCTGGAAAAATTAATCTCTTTTTGCTATGATTTTCTGAAGAATCAAACACAAATTCGAGTATCTTTGTGGGGCTAAACGCAAACTAATCATTCTGGAGTATAGTTAGATAAAACAGGAGATAAAGATTCAATCTTGTATTAATTTCACTTTATGAAACTTTCAGTAACCAGTCCCATATGAATTTGTGCTCACCTTTTTATCTTATTTCTTCTCTGTTTATATAATTTCACACAGAATATGAAGTTCTTCAACAAACACAGTATATAAAAACCAACATAAATCTAAAGCCAGTCACACACAACTTGCATAAAAATTTTAACAGTGCAAAAGTTATCCTCCAATTATAATTCAGTGCTAATTAAAGTGTGAAGAAGCAGCTAACTTCTTATATATTTCCTCGACGAACCTGGAATCAACCTCCAGCTCACCACAAGGGACCATCACAACTCGTCGACTTTTGGCAAACTTTTTCCCTCTAATTAGCAAACCTCCATTATTAATGATGTTAGGGTTTGCCATTTTGTTGGTTAAACGAATCATCATATCAACATAAGCATCATGAAACTTCACCAGAAGTTTGATGGGAGAGATGACTTTCAAAAGCAGCTTTGGGGTTCTCCTTATTCTCCAAAACCAGCGAGGAGCAGAAGCAGCCCCACCAAGCCGTATAATCTTTAGCTTCCTCTTGCAGCTATGAGCTTTTGATCCATTGATTCTCTGCTGATACTTTCTTCTCCTCCAGTATCTTTTCAAGCTCCCGTAAAATTCACAAGAAAGAATCGCCATTTAAAATTAACTACTACTACTAATGCTATTGCTGTTGCTGGGCCTGGGAGAGAGATGTGTGTAAAAGCAAACGCCATTTTAATTAATCCGATAATAAGCTAAGATTACATCATATTTGGTCAAATATAGTCTGTCTGACTAAGCAATGATTCAATAAATAAAAGCATCTCTGAGTTGGCATGATTTTTCTTATATTTATTTAGTCACCAAAAGCTTAGTTAGGTGAAGGGGATCGATGATAGTGTGAATTTCAACATGTGTGGAATGGACATACTTCAGGGAGCTGTCTGATAATTACCGTTACTTTGTTTTAATCAAGTAATTAATATATTTTTCTTTAGAGAATTATTAAAAAACACTATTTTCATCACTTGTTATTAAAAAAAAAAACACCCTTACTATTAAATTAATTACGAAAAATTTAGTCTTATATTTTTAAAATTTATTCATATTTAATCATTTTTGAAAGAAATTGTAATACTCTCTTTTAAGGAGAGTGAAGACAATTTTGAACTTTGATTTTGAGTGGTCAAGATTAACAGCTCATGACTTCCAATCTTGCTTTGTTCTTCTTTCTTTTGCTTTTCTATTTGGAACCGTATATCATTATTTAGTTGGTTCCGGTAAGCAAACCGACTCATGTTCCATTGTTTTAATTTTTAAAGTTTTAATTTCTCCTTTAATTATTTGAAAGATTTGAACTTTTAAAACACATGATATTTTTTTTTTTTTTTTAGTTTAAAAGATAAAGAGATTGATAAGTCAAAATATATTTTTAATCCTGATCTCTCCGAAGATTTAAACTTGAACACCGTGTTTTAAAAATATTTATTTTTAGCAATCCAGTAACATGAACAGTAATCAACTAGCATGGTGCATGAGTCGCGTGACTGAGAGACATATAATATTTCAATCACCAATATGATTGAGATCAATTAAATAGACTTGTTACTCAAAACTCTTTGAAATTTTTTAATGAGGGTTAACAATGTAACTTAGGGTTAATAATTTATTAGGGGTCAGTAATGTAACTGAGGGTTAATAATTTATTAGGGGTCAGTAATGTGACTGAGGCACACAGCTTTCAGTCACCAATATGACTGGGATCGGTAATGTGAAAGAGGTATACACAACACAATATTTATTCCCCAACTTGACTAAGGTAAAATGTGATTGTGACTAACGTCAATATGACTGTGACTTATGTCAATGTGACTGTAAATGAGCTTAATGTGACTTAGGAAAATATGACATACGTAAAATTTGATTCCGATTAAGCTTAATGTGACTTAGTTTCAATGTGACTGTAACTGAGCTCAATATGATTGTGACAATAACTGTGATTGATCTCAATGTGACTGTAACTAAGGTTAATATGATTAAAGTTAGTATGACTGTGTCTGTGACTAAGCTCAAGTTAATTGTGACTGTGACTTACTTACAATATGATTTTACATAAAATGTGACTATAACTGAAGTCATTGTGACTATAATTAAACTCAATGTGACTTAAATAAAATATGATTATGACTGAGGTTAATGTGACTTAGGTAAAATGTGACCGTGACTGAGATAAAGTGTGAATTATGGATAAAGTGTGAATTATGTAAGATAAGTCTTCGGTAAAATATGATTGTGACTGAGCTCAATGTGAGTTAGATAAAATATGATTGTTTCTGAACTCAATATGACTTGGATAAAAATGTGATTGTGACTGTGATTGATCTCATTATGATTGCCACTAAGATCAATATGATTGTATGTGTGACCGAGCTTAATGTAATTATGACCGAGTTCAATGTGATTGAGGTCATTCTGACTGTAACTAAGCTCAATTTGACTTAGATAAATGTGACTGTAATTAAGTTTCATGTGACTTAGATAAAATGTGCATGTGTGTGGGCTCAATGTGATTATGACTGTGAATGAGTTCAATGTGACTTAAATAAAGTATGATTGTGATATAGCTCAAAGTGACTTAGATAAAATATTAAGGCTGTGTAAGTGTGAGATGTAGTGATTTTATGGTTGATTTTGACATTACGTAACTCTGAATTTTATAGGGTTCATTAATAAAAGTTATAGATATGTATATTAAGTGTATGCAGATTTTTATAAATTACGATTTGGAATTCAGATGAAGAAAATACGAATGTTTGAAAATTATTAGTCTGAAATCATCAACTCTAGTATAAATGAAAGAACCTTATTTACCATTTTTTTGTCAAACACATATTGATCATTGTATTTGTTTTAAAGTTTATGAATTATAAATCAATAATATATAATTTTTGTTTTCATGAAACACTTTATATTTACTTTTGAAATTAAAAATTAAAAAAAAGTTTCAATTTTTTAAAGTTAACGCGCCTATGTCAAATTTATTGGGGAAATTATAAAAAGCAAGCAAATTTTAGGAGTATTTATCTCAATTAGCCCTTAATATGTGTTTTAGGAAAACTTTCCAACTTCATCAAAGTTGGATGAAAATGCCCTTTTAACATCTTTTATTCCCTCATCTTCCTTCTCTCTTTTCACGACTTTCTCTCTCTATTTTTTGTTGGATCTACTTTTCAAAATTTAAAGCAAAAGTTTCTTTTTAGACTATTTTTCAAAATAATTTGATGAAATTCACTTGGTCAATATATATATATAGAATGATGAAGATTAAATATGTAAGATTTTTAAAAAAAAATTGTAGTTAGTAATAGAGCATACAAGATGTTCGATCAAATGTCAATCTTAGGTGAGCGTATACTGTGGTTGTACGATGGGTGTGTAACGACACCCATCACACACCTGTCGCATATTAAAATGATGGTGCGAAGGGTGCCGTTGCACAATCATATTGTACTTTGCTGTCGTGAGTTGATTTGAAGGGTAATTTTGTCAAAAAAAAAATTATTTGGCTAATTGGGTAATAAAAATATGATAATAACTATTTGTGCTATATACAACTTTATTTATTTATTTATTTATTTATTTATTTTTGCTTACTTTTATAATTTCTCAATTTATTGCGGAAATCGTTTGATAAGTTTCTCATTAAATTCAAATTAAACAATAGCAGGACTAAATGAAAAAGTTTTGGTGGGCTTGGATTAAAGGAAAATTATCATTTTCCAACTAATAAATGACATAAATATTATTTATCATGAAAAATTTAAATTCATTATATTTTCTACCAGTAATTTCAAATTTATTCATTTTTCTATCTGAAAAAGTAGAAAAGTGTACAAATTTTCAATTTAATTGATGAAAATTATCCGTTTTCCATTTCATAAAAATGAAAAATTGAAGACATTTAAAACTTCATATGAAAAAATAAATAATTTGAAAGTTTTCATGGAAAACGATATTTACGTTATCTACCAATAATTTCCCTGGCAAAGTTATTTGATTTTCTAGCATTCATCACCTTCTCTACCATCCTATGTTGTGTTAAAGCCAGCAGCAGGTGCAAACAAACAGCACCGAAAGTTGCCAAACCAGAAAGTCAACATGCAGACAAGAAGTCCACCATGAAGAAAGTGTATGCATGAAGACATAATACTTTAGGTGGTGATTGAAGAAAAGGAGCCAATAATTCTTGATAATGCCATGATTTGTGGCATGAAATCAGGGATGAATAGTAGTCGTTTTTCTACTATAAAAACAACATCCCAGTGAGAGTAGAGAGATTAGAGAGAAGTGTGAGGTTTTTTCTTTTGAGTTTTCTTTGTGTAAAATTGTATTAATTCTTGATAGTAATAATACGAATTCGGTTTTTCCTCAAACACTTCCAAGAGTGATCGTGATTTCACAACAAGTGGTATCAGTAGCTTTGGTTCTTCATTGGGATCGAAAAACCGAAGAACGGAGCTCGGTTCGGAAAATTCGAGTTCCGGAAAAGTTGTCAAAAATCAACTTTGAGCATACCATCAGCTAGTTCACGTCGAGAAGAGCACGGTGGTATTTTCCGGCGATCAAACGGAGGTACAGGGAGACCGCACGCGCCTCACGCGCCAGGCAGAGAACCCCCCGCGCCGCCACTCGCAGACACGCGCCCCACGCGCGCTGAAGGTTGAAGACGATCCGCGTGGCCGCCACGTCATCGCCACGTCACCGCCACGTCACGCCCAGTCAGCGCACAGTCAGCGCCTCGTCAGCGCCCAGTCAGCAGACACGTCATCCGCCACGTCAGCCGCCACGTCAGCGCCACGTGTCCGCCACGTCAGCAAACCGGTCCCACCTTGCCACGTCAGCACTGCCACGTCAGCAGCCTGGTAAATTTCATTTTGCCCCCTGAAGTTTTGAAATTTACAGTTTTGCCCCAGAACTTTTAGGAATTTACAAATCAGCTCCTGTGTCGGATTTAGACCAAAGAAGTGTCTATTCCACCATTTTCGACCGTTCCGGACGCAACGGTGACCTCCGATTTGTGAAATTCAGACCCGATTTTAGTGTATTTCATTTTAAACTTTAAAACTTAAAATGGAGATGGAGGATTCTCATTCTGGTGCAATGATTAAACTGGCTGCCACTAATTACTCCCTCTGGAGACCTAGGATGATAGATTTTTTGCATTGTAAAGATCTGTTTGATGTCATCGAGTTGAAGGGAGTGAAACCAGAGTCTGTTAAGGAGTATGACTGGAATAAACTCAACAACAGAACTTTGGGTCAGATAAGGCAGTGGATCGGTCACAGTGTCTTCCACCACGTAGCACAGGATTCAGATGCTTACGGGATGTGGATAAAGCTGGAAGACATGTTCCAGGCCAAGACAGCTCGGAATAAAGCCCTGTTAATGAGGCGTTTGGTGAACCTGAAGCTACGGAGTGGAACTTCCGTTGCAGAACACACCAACGAGTTCCAGAGCCTGGTGAACCAGTTGTCTGCAGTAGACATGCAGCTGGGAGATGAAATACAAGCCCTCTTACTACTCAGTTCCCTTCCTGATAGCTGGGAGACATTGGTGGTTACTCTCAGCAATTCCGCTCCAGGAGGTAAAGTTACCATGCCTATGGTAAAAGATGCCCTGTCGAATGAGGAGTCCAGGAGAAAAGATGTTGGCTCAGAACAGACAGAAGCCTTCGTCACAGAGACTCGAGGAAGACATCAATGAAGAAACGGAGAAAGAGGCAGAAGCACAACCAGGGGTAGATCCTCAGATGGAAGGAAGCCTACCTATAAGTGCTACCATTGTGGCATTGTAGGCCACCTAAAGAAGAATTGCCGAAAACTGCAACGAGAGCAGAGAGAAGGCAATCACCAGCCGAAGAATGACGAAGGAGAGACACTGGTCGTTGTCCAAGCAGATGTAGCAATATGCTCCATACAGGAAGAGACATGCCTTCACAACGCAACCCAAGATGTTGAGTGGGTGGTAGATACTGCAGCATCCTACCACGTCACTCCTCACAGAGATTACTTCACAACCTACAAGCGGGGAGACTTTGGAGCAGTGAAGATGGGAAATATCAGTTCCTCTGGGATAGTAGGAATGGGTGATATTCAGTTGCGGACAAATGTCGGGTGTACATTGATCTTGAAGGATGTCCTGCATGTTCCAGAACTTCGGCTGAATGTACTCTCGGGGATAGCTCTTGACAAACAAGGCTATGACAATCAATTCAGAAATGGCACATGGAGAATGACGAAAGGTGTCATGGTTGTCGCCCGAGGACATGCTTGCGGCGCACTATACAAGACTCATGTGAAGATTTGTGCAGACAGCCTCAATGTAGCTGAAAAAGAGGCTTCTCAAAATCTGTGGAACCAGAGACTCGGACACATGAGTGGGAGAGGGTTGTCTACCCTGAACAAGAAGAGCTTACCAAGGATGCTGCACGAGGTCCTTGCAACCACTATTCAATTGGTAAGCAACG